>APFE030877898.1:6514-71147 GCA_000404065.3 Pinus taeda
CACATGTATCCACCACATCTATACTGATGATAAACTGAAACCTGTTAGACAACCGCAAAGACGAATGAATCCTACAATGAAAGAAATAGTGAAAGAAGCACTGCAAAAGCTGTTAAATGTCGGATTCATCTATCCTATTTCAGATAGTCAATGGGTTTCTCCATTAGTTATTGTTCCAAAGAAAAATGGAAAGTGGAGGGTATGTGTAGACTACTGTGAACTAAACAAAGCTACATTAAAAGATCATTTTCCTCTACCATTCATTGACCAAGTGCTAGACTCTTTGGCTGGAAAGAAATATTTTTCTTTCTTGGACGGGTTTAGCGGGTACAATCAGATTAGAATAGCAACAGAAGACCAAGACAAGACTACGTTTACCTGCCCATGGGGAACCTATGCATATAAAGTTTTGCCATTTGGGTTATGCAATGCACTTGCAACTTTTCAGAGAGCAGTGCTTGCGATATTTGCTGATCTAGTCCATGAATGTGTAGAAGTGTATATGGATGACTTCACAGTTTACGGAAATACCTATGATGATTGCCTCAACAACCTTGAAAAAGTCTTACAAAGATGTATCGAAACAAATTTGTCATTAAGTAACGAAAAATGCTATATGATGTTAACAGAGGGAATAGTTCTGGGCCACCATATTTCTGCTTCAGGAATCAAGGTGGATCCAGCCAAAATCCAAGTCCTAGTTAACTTGATGCCACCTACAACACAAAAGGAGGTAAGAAGTTTCTTGGGCTATGCAGGCTATTACAGACGATTTATTGAGAACTTTAGTAAAATAGCTCAACCTCTGTTTAAACTGTTAGCACGAGATGTTGAATTTCAATGGACGACTAGCTGTCAAAATGCTTTTCAAATTTTAAAAGATAAACTGTCAGTGGCACCTATACTTTGTGGACCAAATTGGTCTTTTCCATTTCATATTTCCACTGACGCATCCGATACAGCAATAGGTGCCTCTTTAGGACAGAAAGAAAATTTGCTCAACTATGCAATATACTTTATTAGTAAAAATCTGACACCTGTAGAAGCAAACTATACAGTCACTGAAAAAGAAATGTTAGTTGTTATACATGTAGTAAATAAATTCAGGCATTACATAACAGGATATCAAGTTTTTATTCACACAGATCATTCAGCAATAAAATACTTGATGAACGAACTCATCACTAATGGACGAATTACAAGATGGCTCCTGTTATTGCAAGAATTTAATATTACAATCCAAGACAGACCAGGCAAAGAAAACCAGGTGGCTGACTTTCTGTCCCGCATCCAATCACCAGAAGACCCAAATCCTGTGATAGATAACTTCCCAGATGAACATCTGTTTGCCATAACAGTGAAAACCCCTTGGTTTGCAGATATCGCAAATTACTTGTCATCTGGAAAATTTCCAACTCAATTCACAAGCAAGCAAAGAAAGAAAACTGTTAGAGAAAGTTCTAGATATAGCTGGGTAAATGGTGATTTGTTTTATATTGGTTCAGATCTAATGATTAGAAAGTGTGTGCGTGAAGATGAAATACTAGATATACTCAGGGCATGCCATGACGAACCATGTGGTGGCCATTTTGCAGACAGACGAACAACATATAAAGTGCTGCAATTGGGCTATTACTGGCCATCTATCTTCAAGGATTCTAAGGCATATGTCAAGCAGTGTGACAGTTGCCAAAGAATAGGGAGACCCATCTTGTCAGATGAAATGCCGCTCAAGCCTCAAGTCCTCATTGAGCCATTTGAACAGTGGGCGCTTGATTTTGTTGGACCCATTAATCCACCGTCAAATGGAAAACGATACATTCTCGTATGCACGAATTATGTAACAAAATGGGTAGAAACCAAAGCAGTGAGCAGAGCGATAGAGGACACAGTGGTTACCTTCCTCTTTGAAGAAATTTTTGTGCGATATGGAGTACCAAGACAAATAGTGGATTTGCCTCCAAGTTTCACAAACCCGAATTGATAATAAATACTTGCATTAATTTAGTCACATAAATTAGCTCAACAATATGGATTCTACTAACCATGAATATAAGAAGAAGAAGAAGAAGAAGAAAAGGATGAAGAAGAAGAACAAAACAAAGCACGGGGACAACTATGCATCCATTTCTATGGATGCAACTAATGAAGAAAAAACATCCAACCAACCCTAGAAAGTAAAATTCCCTTGCATGTTATGTAAGGGTGACCAACTTCTTCAGAATTGCCCTAGTATTCCTAGGGTATTAGAAGTGTGGTCCACAGGTTCACATCGACCTTTGTCATCAATCTCTAGAGTTCATGCTAATGACAAACCCTCAACTACTAATAATAAGGTCCACGAGTAAAAGGGAAAAGTCACATTTCCTTGTAAGTTGTGTGAAGGTAGTCATCCCATTCACCTTTTTCCTTTGATGGAAGAAGCTTCCAAAGAGTTAGAAAACCTTATTACTTCCCAGCCTCATCTTCTAGTTGGTTATCTAAAGATTTCCTTTGATCCTTCACTAGTTGCTCAAGTGATAGGTTGATAACCATCTTTGGTCAACCTCACTCTCTCTGAATGTGAGTCTTGTGATTTCGTTCTCAACCAACCTTTGGTAGAGAAAATGGAAGACTTCCTTCTATCTTCAGTTAACTGTACCTTTCCGATAGAGAGTGAACCTCATAGTTCTAAGGTTCTTCGAGTTTCTTTAGTTTTGAATGATCTAGAGGGAAATCCTACCATTCCCAAGGTGCATGAGAGCAGTTCTTCTATTCCCATAGAGCAAGGGGGGAACTCTCACATTCCTACGACACCCCCTCTGAGTAGTTTAGTAACTTCTTTTGATTGGAGTTGATTGGCAGGATATCGTCTTCCATCTTATGTGCCTTTCTAGATTATAGTACAAGCTTACCATACAGTTGTACCTAGCATAATCATATATGAGTGTGCATCTATTAGCATCATGTCCTCAACTACTTAGCAAGAATTAGGTTCTCCTCAACTTGTCCCTGTCACCCAGAATCTATTAGCTTTTAACAGTGGAACCAATCAACTGTTAGGGATCCTTCCTATGTTTCCTATTACTTTGGGAGGAAAGACTACCTATATATATGTGATAGTTCTCCAAGGCCCTTTACATTTTAAGCTACTCCTTGGTCATGACTGTGTTTATGTCATGGGAGCTCCTGTCTCTTCCCTCTTTCAAGTGATGTATTTCCTGCATGAAGGAAGCATTGTGGGCATTGATCAACTTACATTCATTGGTCCTGAATAAACTCCCCAACAACCATCATCCCTAAATGGTTCTCATATGCAAGCAGTATCACCCTTGCCATAGGTTAATTAGGTGGCCACCTACTCCATGCCCGCATCTACAGATGATCTAGTAGGTCATGTAGTACACCATGTACTCGGGGAATTAGAGCCTGATTTTACATTTAGAACCCTGGACATGTATCCCTTATAGAGTGCTTTTCTCCCATATGATGAGAACCTCTTGGAATCCATGGCCTCTTTCTTCTGTGATGAAGGGTCTAGAGTAGAGTTCCTTGTCTTGTGCCAAGCCTGTTAGAAAACGAAACAAGAACCACGAGGATAGTTCTGTTACTATGTCAACCTCATTAACAAATGAAATAATTCACCATGAGAAATGTTCTTTTACTTTTGTCAAGCTAGTTAAAAAATGAAACAAGGTGTCATGAGGATGGTTCTTTCATGTGTCAAGCTTTTACAAAAAAGAAACAAATCCCTTTCCAATTTTAGTCTTTGATTAGATCTTGTAAAATCCCAGTTGAGTCTTTCACTTGATCTCATAAGTGAACCTTCATTCCATCGACATGTTAGTAGCAAGTAGTCTACTTAGGTGAATGAAATGAAGTTTTGGTGGCATGTACCTTGAACTGATTCTTTACACTGGGGGCATGCAAACTCATTTCAAGTATAGTTTATCTTTGTTTCCATCTTGTGTAAAAATGAAACCGAATCCAAGCATAGTTTGTTTCTATTTCAATATTGTGAAAAAATGAAACCATTTTCAAGTATCTTCAAGAATAGTTTCCCATGCTACAAACTTGTGTAAAAATGAAACCATTTCCCTCTTTACATCTCATGATTGTCATTTTTATCAGTCTATTTTTCCAAATGAGCCTTGGCTTTTTCATTCCATTTTCACCATATCTTTGGCCGATTATATGCTTTCACTTGGTTGTTTTACCTTTGTCTGGTGAACATCTGCGATGATTGGTCTTATTAGCCACCCTCTTGACTTTTACATGTTTTGAGCAGTTCCATCATCACCAGAACTAGTTGCTATCCTTTTATACCACTCATTCCTCCAAGAGAAGTCATCTTTAAGCTCTTTTCTAACTCTCGAAAAATGAAAAGATCGTCGAGTAATTTTCTTTTCGAACTCATTAAATTAAATAAAATTGACATCATCTCAGTATATGTTTACCCTTTTTCAGGCTATGATTGACTATTTATGAAAAAACAACACCCTGTTCAACATGATCAAGAGGTTCCCTTGAATATTGCTTTCTACCTTTTTCAGGTTCGAGAGACAAATTACAAAAAGGAACCTTTGGAGTTTTCTTTTTCGTCTCTTTTTCAAGCTCTCTAAATATGAAAAAGGCACTGAGTTATTCTTCGTTTCAAATTGTTAAAAATTAAATGCCGAAACACTTATCACTATGATGAGATTGAGTTTCTCCTTCCTAGGACTCGTAAAACTTACTAGGATATATTCATTCGAAGAATGAACTGATACAATATGCATATACTATCCCCTTCAAGCATGTGATAAAAATACTTGGGGTACTTGCTAGAAATTAGTGGGGAAAGTGAAAGTGAAGAATCTCTTGTATAAGTAGCATGTTGCTCTTGAACAAGACACTCATCTGCATCTCGTGTCAGGTTTGGGATATCATCGTTCATTCCCTTGGATTTCCACGTTTGGGTGATCCATTCTACCTCTCATCTATCTATTCTACTTCATCATCATGACCCTTAGTCATACATTGATTCAAATGCTTCCACACTCCAGAGTCATGTCACCGATATGTTCAAGAGAAGTCTTATCTGCAGTTTGTTACCTATAAATTTTCTAAACTTTTGCTATAGCCTTGAACATACTCATTCATTTCACTTTATTCCTTGTTTCATGTAGATGATGACAGAATCATCATGGCCCTCCTTTGATACGTCACTTCCTTTCGACTTCAACTCATTATCCAAGAAGATGACTTAGAAACTCCCTTTTAATGCCTTAGAGCTTGCATGCTTTAATGGCAAGTTCTTCGCATCCAACGATAGGTTTTCATTATTAACCTTCGATCGGGTGATTCCAAGAGGGTTTGACATCAACTTCATTTTCATATTAAAGGATTCTATTGTTGTACTTTGAGAACCATTATGATTATTGATGATTTATCTCATGCCTGTTAATGGTCCACATCATTGGCTAGTAATTAGGTGGTTTTCTAGCATGTTAGGCTTCAACTCATTCATTCGCATCTTAGAATTCATACTTTGATCGAGTTGGGATGGAGCACAAGACCCTAAGCTTTGGCTCATATAACTTAGGTTGCATGGAGTTATGCATTGTTCATGATTGTACACATGTTTCTTCTATATGGATGGTTGTGACCATACTATGGTACATTATTTGATGATGATGATCCTTCTATATCTTATGGTTTCATCCATGCCTTGGATCTTAGATTTACAGATGATCCTTTTCATTTGGATGATCCTTTTATCTAGATGACTGCATCCATATCGTGGATTCATGTTTTAACATCAGATATGTATATGTATATGCATCCTTAATTTGTAGGTCTCCTAACAATGTTTGTTCTCATCCTTGCAAAATATCATAAGGTAGCTCAGCCATCACTCGTTGTTCTGCCTTCATGCTTTAGGGGGAATCTGTCACACAATATATTGTCATGCCTCTTACACTTCCTTGTGTCATAACCTAAACTGCCTGAATCTTGGGAATTGTGCAATGTACCCATCCATGTTTAGGAAACAATATACAATTCATTAGAGAAGTACGAGGCCAGGCATGATCAACACAAAATAGAGAAATCATTCAGAGTGGGAGCCATAATATGGCTACAGTTGAACAAGGAGAGGCTACATGGACCTGTTAATAAAATCAAGGTTCTAAGGTATGTTCTGTCTGAGATATTGGAAAACGTGAGTCATAATGCCTATCGACTCCATTTACCAACATATATCGACATTTACTCAGTTGTGGACTTAGAGAATTTTAAACTCTATGAGCCTTCCATCTTAGACCAGGAAGAGGAACATGTCCTACATTTTGTGGAGGATTCAAAACTCGATGCTCAAGAAGAGTTGACAGAAAACAAAATTTTGTAGAAGAGGTACAAAACTAGAACACATGGCCAACATGACCTTTGGTACATTGGGTTGAAGGGAAAAATTCTAGGAAAAGCTAAATGGTACACTAGATAGAAGGTGGAGGAAAAATTTCCTCACCTCATTGAGTAAAAGATTTTAGGGATGAAAATCCTCCCAAAATGGAGAGGTGTGAAATGAATTCGATCATCATATTCTTTTTCATTCATCTCAATGCACTTAGAGTGGAAAACATGGAGGAATTAGTTCAGGGGACTGTTTTTACCGGTGGGACCCTGTTTAAAAAAACAAGGTCTAAAACCTTCTAAGAGTGTTTTGAGGCATAAAACAATGTTATTTTGGGGTAAAACCTTTTCAATTTAGAACCACACGCTTTTATGCTATTCTACACAAGGTGATATTTCCAAAACTGTAAGAAGCCCATCACTAAAAAATTATGCTACTCTTGTTTTTACCACCATGGTTCTAGAGGATGCCATGCCAGCTCCCCTTATTCATGGAAAAGTGGCTAGCCACATTTTTGGGATGTAAAATGGTCTAGAAGAGTCTATATTGTAACTATCGTTAAGAGTTCATGTAGTCAAACCTAAACACTAGTAGGCTATCAGGCTGTGTTATAACCTGGCCACTAGGAGGAAGAGGCATTCCATTATTTTGAGAGAATTTTTTCCATAGCCGAGAAAATATAACCAGGAGAGATAGGAGATATAGCGCACAAAGAGGATATGTTCTCTATAGCAGCCCACGGGCCACAAGCCTTACTTCTTTGTACATGCAACCTTATTTTCCAGACAGAGAAAGAGAGGGAAGCGACCTCACCGTCTAGTTTGTTTTTCTCCAGAAAGGGTTTCCTAGAGCATATATTGTGTCTTATGTGCATGTGTGTGAGATTATTTTATTGTTTTATATTTTCTGCATAATTTCAATTCTCATGCATGCACTAATTATAGTAAAATGTATATATCTAAAAAGTTAATAAAATTGTAATAGTGTATAAATTCAATTTTTTTAATATAGTATTACTAGATCTATTGCGATGAACTGTCTAGTGGAATATCCACGGTAGTTTATAGATAAAAAAAAATATATATAGCAACAGGGAAAACATAACTTCAATTCGTTAATAACAAAGTACTAAAAATTGTTACATGCAGAATGGAAATAAACTAGTTCAGGCGATGATATCTTATCTCTAAGAAGAGATGTGGTTGCTACATGCCTTTTGAACTATTTTACAATGAGGATCAAAGGCATATTTATTATTGAGAAACAATGCAAAACCGTAACATCGAAAAACCTAACCCTATTATATGAAGCACCAAAAGTATGTCTAACATGTTGGACTAAATTTGTACATCAACTTCTCGGGGTCGTAACTTTGGCATACAATCTTTGTTTGATGCGTACAATACCTCATTATAAATATCTATCCAAAGAATACAATTTAGACTAAAATAAGCTATTATAGTTCAAAGGTTTTCCCTTTTTCCAAAAGAACATCATTTAGGGCCTCAAAATGGGTCAAGAAGTTTAGGACCTAAAAAACTGCCAAAAATAGTAAACTATGCTCCAATTAAAGAAACTAATAGAAACAATGTTGCTGGTCCAAGTGGAATATATTGTTGGCCACCAATATCCACCTAGATCAAATTCCTCCATAAACCTTATTAGCTATGTAGAATAATCATATCTAGGACGTCCATTGAAGTTTGATTCTAAACCACAAGGGTATAACATTTAGAGTTATTGTGCTTTAGTTATGCTATTAGCATCTATTTTCTTGATATAGATGTGTTAATTGTGCCAATATTAATATGAAATATCATCAAGAAAAATTATTTTTTCAATACTTGTTGTATTTTGCTATACTGTACTTATAGGATATTGGTTCTTAATCTCTCGTTAAATCCATTTTTTGTTGATATTTATACAGCTTATGACATCTTGTATTTTGTGGATACATTGCATGCTCCTCACTCCTAGTGTTAGAACCTTTCTTAGATATTTGGTTCATAAGAATACTCTATATTCTTGATTCATAATTTAAGCTCTTGCATTCTTATATTATTCCACACAAACACACATACACACACACGTGCACACACACACACACACACACACACACACACACACACATGCACACACACAAATGATCAAGGAGCATTAAGATAAATGATGTATTAACATACAAATTTATGGAAAATAAACCAATAGTTGTATATATTGATAGAATAAAGGAAGAAGCATGCAACCAAGCCTTGATCTTAATAAGCTCTCCTTGAATGAATGTCCAAGTCCAAGCTCAAGTTATCAAATCACTCCTTCTCCTAGCCAAATAAGTAGCATGTAAGCATAATCTCAACATAAGGGTGAAAATTGCCAAAGACCAACCATTTGGGAATGGGAGAGGATGAATATATAGGCAAGGAAATTGAGTTAGGATCTCTCCAAAGATAGGAGAAGGCCGTCATCTCAAGGATGTAGCTCATAGGGATAAGAATCAAAATGCCAAGTTGAGAGAACTTAACCTCATCCATGTCGAACAACCTCCAACTTGTCATTTTAGAAGCCTCTAGATCACGAAGCTTCTTGTCCTCTTTGGGAAAATTTCCTTTTAGGGATCATCGACAATATCTAAGAAAAAAGTGCATTGACATCGTAAGGCTAGTGTAGTTCAACAAGCGACCATGGTGGTGTTCAGTTTCAGTGGGGTGATGATGCCAAAATTAGGGTTTTAGAGCCATTTCCTTCAGGGGAAGCTCATGGAATTTTTCCATCATTGTTTTAGGGAGGATCTAATCTACATATCCAGATGAGTACACTACATGATGGTCATGTTTTTGGCACTTTGGGGTATGTCACAGGGAAGTTCAGGAGGTGGGACAAAATATTGTATAATAGATGCCCCCTAAAGCATGAAGGTAGAACAATGATTGATGGTTGAGATGCTTTACAAGGTTTTGTAAGGTCGAGGACAAACGTTGTCAAGAGTCTTGCAAATCAAGGATGCATATACATATACATATCTGATATCAAAACATGAATCTGCGGCATGGACGTCGCTATCCAGATAGTAAGGACTATGTGAAAGGATCCATGGTATGGACAAAACCATCCAAATGAAAAGGATCATATGTAAATGTAAGATCCAAGGTGTGGATGCAACCATATGATATAGGAAAATCATCATAAATTTAAAGTCCCAGGGTATGGTCACAACCATCTATATAGTAGAAACATGTGTACAATCATGAATAATACATAACTCCACACAGTCTGAGTCATACCAGATAAGAGTTAGGGTCTTCCAGTCCATTCCAACCCAATCGAAGTACGAATTCTAAAATTCGAGTGAATTTGTCGAAGTCGAAAATGCTAGAAAACCACCTAATTACTAGCCAATAACGTCGATTGTTAACAGGTACGAGAGAAACCACTAGTAATGACAATGGTTCTCAAGGTACGATAGTACAATCCATGAATGTGAAAATTGAGTTGAAGTTGAACACTCATAGAATCATCCGATGAAAGGCTAATCACGAAAATCAATTATCAAATGTGAAGAACTTGTCAATCAGGCATGCAAGCTCTAAGGTAACTAAAGGGAGTCTCCAAGTCATCTTTGTGGATAATAAGCTAAAGTCGAAAACAAGTGATTCATTGAAGGAGGGCCATCACGTTTACCCCATCATTGACACGAGATGCAGAACAAAGTGGAATGAAATGAATAGGATTCAAGGCTATAACAAAGGGTTAAACAATGTATAGGTAATGAACTGCAGATAGGACTTCTCTTGAACATTGATGACATGGCTCCAAAGTGTGGCAATATTTGACTCAACATAAGACCAAGGGTCATGATGAAATGGAATAGTGACATGAGAGGCAAAATGGATCAACCAAACCTGGGAGGAAAAGTGACTAAGTAAGGATATCCCAAACCGGTCACGAGAAGCAAAAGAGTGTCATGCTCAAGAGTGACATGTTGCCTATACAAAGAATTTTTCACTTTCATTTTTCCCCACTATTTCTAGTGAGTACCCCAGTTATTTTTTATCACAAGCTTGGAGTTGATAGCATATTCTTGTCATATAAG
The DNA here is from genome assembly GCA_000404065.3 of Pinus taeda. Lineage (NCBI taxonomy): Eukaryota > Viridiplantae > Streptophyta > Pinopsida > Pinales > Pinaceae > Pinus > Pinus taeda. The sequence continues at coordinate 16,978 of APFE030877898.1, forward strand.
TTCATTCTTCAAATGAATCCATCCTAGTAAGTTTTACGACTCCTAGGAAGGAGAATCTCAGTCACATCATGATGATGAGTCTTTCATTGTAAAGTTTTAATGAGTCTGATGGAGGAATAACTTGGTATCTTTTTCATGTTTAGAGAGTTTGAAAAAGAGACAAAAAATAAAACTCCATTATGTCCCTTTTTGTAATTTCTCCCTCGACTATGAAAAGGTAGAAAATAATATCCAAGAGAACCTCTTAACCATGTTGAGCAAGGTGTAGCTTTTTTGTAAATAATCAATCTCAGCTCGAAAAGGGGTAAATGCATACTGAGACAATGTCAATTCATTTAATTTAATGAGTTTCAAAAGATAAGTACTCAAAAATCTTTTCATGTTTCGAGAGTCAGAAAAGAGCTTAAAGATGACTCCGGGGGGGTTTTCCTTTTTCATTTATTTTTAACGAGTCCTAAAAAGAGATAAAATACAACTCATTGAATTAGTTAAGGATAATTACGGTGTCCACCAAAAAGTACCTATAACTACGCAAAGATAACCACACATCACTAATATCAAGGAAAATAATAAACTATTAATACAATATCGGTAAAAAAGAATTTAAAACTTATAAATATACTAAAAGTAAAAATATTTTTACCATTTCACCTTAAGTAAATTTGAGACTACATTTTAAACCCATTTTCTTTTATTCTTCACACTAGTAGTACGAGAGATCAAGGGCATCATTTCTTGAGCCGTCAACTGTAGGTAAGAGCTCCCCCTTTCTACTGCATTTCATTTTGTTTTCGTTTGTTTTCAACGATTTTTTTCTTACTAGAGAGAAGGATTTTAATTTTTAATAGTGGGGACCATCATCACGGGTTTACTCATCAGACCCACGATGGTCGCCTCTAAGCCAAAAGGTCCTCGCAATGACATCGCAGGTTTAATAAAAACAGATGTGATGACCATGTGGTGGAATTTTTGGAGAAAAATATCCCTCTTAGAGAATTTTTTTTGAGTTTTAATCCATGGAAAATCATTTAATTAATATTTAATGGTTGTTTTCTAGGATATTTTGGCATCTTGGTTAGTCAATGGAAGGAAAGAGGCCATGAGGCAGACGATCATCAGGTTGCCCCAAATCCGAAAAGTGTGAATTCTCTGAGGAACTGTGGGCTACTGAAATTCTTCTGAACCATAAGACTGAGAGCCCAAAACAAGCTGCTAAAATACTTGACGATTTTATGGGATATTGATCAGGAAATATTCATTATTGGAGACTAGGAACTGGAACTGGAAGAAACATAAATTTACTTCATTACTGGATTGTCTAGAAGAGGGGAAAGGGTTCAACTCTTCAGATCTCATCCTAGAGGTGAGAGCACCAGTGCTCTAATCAAGAGACATTTCCCGGGTGCAGAAATGATAATGGGTGAGAAGGTGAATATAGTGAGTGTCAACAATATACCTTTGACAACAATTCTATACACCATAGCTCGCATATCCGGGTCGCAAGATTTACATGAGATTTCAAAATTTCAATTCGAGTATATAGTAGAATGTCTTACTCCAACATTATTCAACTAGTGTGGTGGTTTTTTGTCCAATATGATGAGGTAACTAACCAAAGGTAGCTAGGGAAACTTGAAGAAGTTTGGCTTCAGTTCGATATTGGTCACTTTCTTTCTGGATTGAGTGATCGTATTTTGGTATCAGTTGATAGAGGTACTGGATCCTGCTCCACAAGATCTGACGTTGGTTAGATGGAGTGAATTCATGCCTCATGGAGGAGGGTTCAACATATGCATTTCCCTTCATATTTTTTGGTTGGTTGCATTTCAAACAGATCGTTGTGGATGACTATCCCTACATAGGCACAGATCTCATATGGGATCCAAATCTACCTCTTCCACTTGGTGAATAATGGATTGATGTAGGTAAAACTTGGTTTTTGGATTTTTCAACTTCTATGAATTTTTTGTGAAAGTGTATCTAAGATTCAAGCTATGATAAATGTGTAGATGTTGGACTAGAAAGGCCTCCTGGTATGTCTCCAATAGCACGACGAGTAGAACGTCAGGTAGAAGATGCTCCCTATAAGGAAGGAGCAAATCCCATGTTGGATATGGAACGCAATCTAGAAGTGATCGCCCATGGATTCCATAATGTGTGACTATAGATGACGTGCCACTATGATACTAGAGTCATATAGTCAGAGTTTATGCAATAATACATTGGTTATTAGGCCAAGTGATTAGAGAAATATCATGTTATCGTGAGCATCATGTAGGAAAATAGTCTTTCTAATTTTTTTTTGCACTTTGTAGGCTTTGAAAGTCATGTGTTTGAGAACACTTTATTTTTTGAGATTTTGATGGAAAAATTCGGACATACATGATATATATATATATATATATATATATATATATATATATATATATCTATAGAGAGAGAGAGAAGATAGAGAGAGAGAGAGAGAGAGAAGAGAGAGAGAGATGCAAATTTTATTTCTACTTATGTGTTCATGTGTCATGGTGATATGATTCATTTTACAAATTACACAAATGTCTATCAAGAGCATAATTTGCTAATTTAGTTTTTAATGTATTCAAATTAGGTGGAATGTGTTGATACGTGATAAAATCAAAATTTCTTTCCAGTCATTGAACACGTAGATACATACGTAAAATTTGTCTATTTGTTACTAAGTAATTTTTATTCAATTGTAACACAAGAAGTTGTGAACATAATTTAACAACTAAATTTCTAATTCCAAGAGCAATTTCTTTTGCAATGGTTCAATGACTGCATTGTATTTGGCAATATTATTAGTTCTTTGTCCCAAGAAAATACCTTGTAAATCGACCAACCTTCCATCAGGGGAAAAGAGTGCCAAGGCTATTGAAGACGTGTTTCATGTGCTACTACAAGCACCATTAGAAAAACCAATGTAATGGTTTCACGATATTTTTAAACTGAGTGGAACACAAGGTATGTAGAAAAAACATGTCTGCAAAGAAAACAATCACACCAAAAAATCAAAGATGCACAACAATGAATGCACACACTAATGTACAAAAATAATACTTACACGGATGACCACGCATAAAAAATTTCATATGGGGTCCATTTTTGGACTCAGTAATCGATCAACAGAGAATGAAACCAAAGTTTCATTGTTGAAATGACATCTAAGAATCAACCCAGCTAAATAATGGAGTAAAACTCATAAAATTCTATGCCCCCATGGCCTCCGAGTGAGTGAGGGTTACAAGTCATAGGATGAAAAGCCCCATTGTGATAATGGGAAAACTATAGAGACACGGTGAAAAATTATCATGAAAGGAGGCAAGAAAAACTTAATCTTGTGATGAGGAAAAGGTGACCCCAATTGAAGGGTTTTGACAATTTTAGGTTGAAATTAAATGTCAATAGGCAAGGGTGAAGTAATATTTCCTATATTACCTTTAGAGAAAACTTCATGCACAAAAACAGGTGTTTGAAGAGGATGCATCACGTTATGAGAAACAAGAGCTTCAAGACATGATGGAATCTCACTGAGGCTTGGAAGAAACGATGAACAATGATGAATATCATTCCAAAGAGTTTCATCAGGAGACATAACCTCAACAATGCTCTTGTTGGTTGGGAATGTTTCGTTCAAAGGATACAAGGAATCCTAAGAACTAAGTCAAGAGATTGTGCATAAGTATCCAGGTTCGTACTAAAAACATCATGACTTCTGAAGAAACCACTGAAGCCGAGACAATTTCATGATAAGCTTGTTCCAACGGAATTAGTGGCATGGAATCACCAAACAAATGAATCTGATCCAGAGAAGGAATAATCCAAGGAACTGTAGAGACAGATATGATATTGATCGAGATGACATGTAGAGGTGGGAGAGAAAAAGTTCCCATTAAAGTAGAATATTTAAAAAGAACTTCCCCCACACTCTGACATGGTAGTTTGGTATTTCTCACATATGGGACATTGTCAATCGAGGCACCAGAAGAGAAAAAATATAATTGGTTGACAGTGACTACTTCTCCTTCACAAGGAAAATAGAGCACCCAGAACAAAGAGGAGACCACACACAACATGACATGGGTCCAACTTCGCCTGAGGAGAAGGTGGTAATTGAGATTTGCATCTACAACTTCCACTTCTAGCTCAATAGTATTCCCTTTCAAAGTGATAGGAAAACTTGTGAGAGTACCATACGAGCGAGAGCCTCTGCCATCAAAGGCCTCCAAGGTGTTTGAGGACTAGTTAACAGGTCGAGAGCCAATGGATTTCCAACATTAAACAAAAATGATGCAGGTGAAACCACCCTCATCAATGATAGTTTGATGGATCATGTTTCCTTTTATAATAACTTGAATCAGAAAATCAAACTGATTAGGAAGACGAGGAACATGGTTTTCAAGATCGAAAGTAATCAAACTAGATCAACAAGATCAATAGCTCTTATAGAAGACAAAATTGATTTCTGCTACGTTGCACATGTTTGGAGAACTTCCAAAGTAGATATCGTTGAAGGCGCTTGAGCTAGATATTAAACTATATTTTAATGTTGTGCAACTCTAGTGTTCGGTTTATAGAATGATTTCCGAAGCACACATTTGGGATGTGGTCAGAGAATGGATGCATTATTAGGTCGCTCAGTATGGAGTGGACCAGGACTGGGTGAAGTGGAAATATATGGTATATCAATGGCTTCTTTCTCCACCATCTGCTTTTGAGGGGTTTGATAATCTTTCGATTGAGTAGCGACAAAGATGGGAAATGAACCCTATATCATGAAAAATTGAGAACCATAGGAGGCAGAGGATTGTGGTTGGTCTACCAATTGATTCTGCTGAGATGGAAACGGCTCTTTCAAAAAATCTAGAATCCATTTCAATAAATGACTAACTTCAGCACGTCAGGGACAATCCTTGGTATAATGATCTTCCTCACAAATGAGGCAAGGGTATTTCATATTTTGTTTGGAGGCATCATCAGCACATGACTTGGGAGGATCTTCTTTCTGGGTATCATATCTTTCTTTTCCTTTACCCTATTTCTTACTTTTTGATCCTATTTATCATGGTAGACTGGACGACGTGGACCTCAGACATTTTACCAGGATTTGATGTATTTTTTTAAGCATGATTAGAACGAGTATCTGAAGCATATTTTTGCTTTAAAGAAGCTTTGGTGGATGTTTGAGATAGTAATCCAATGATACCATTGATAGGTGGTACATCAAGATACTTTGAATATGTCGGATCCAAAGATGGTCACGGAGCATCAGGAAACATTTCATATAGCGTGCAAGAAAGGGAGTAGTTTAAGTCTAAATACTCAGAACAAGAAATAGCTTGATCCTTGATAACATATCGACCCATTGGTATATCTATAAAAATTTTGTTTACGAATGATTTGGTAAACCATTCAATTAACAACTCATCAGGAATTTCAAATTTGACAAGGCAATACCAACATCTCCATTCATGGATATGATTGGAAATATGGGTCACAATATCTTGCTTCAGAGATGTGAGCAAATGAGTACAAGTTTCATAATAAACTAGAAATTGGAAGTGGGTGAGGAAGGCCATAGCCAAAGAGTTAAATTCAGCATAGGTACCCTGAGGCAACTCAACATTCCATTTTGCGGAAACACCTGTCAAGGTTCGATGAAAGAGGTAGAGACAAATATAATCGTCAACATAAGAATTGGAAGAACACCATAAGTGATATGTCATCACATGGGCTCGAGGGTCCTCTTTAGGGTTTCCTTTGAACTTGGGGCAATCACTTAGAATTTAAGTAGGAATTGGAGGCCAGTAAGGCAAATGAAAAATAGGATCATTAGTAAGCCTCAAGACATTAGGTAGTTCCAATGTATCTAAGAATGGAAATTGTGGATTAAAGGGCATGTAAGGCCTTTGAGGAGGCCCAAACTTCAGGTTCCATCCTTGATGGTAGGGATTCTGCCCCCCATAGTAGAGGATTTTGACCATAGAGGATTTGATTTTGTGCCCACTAGGGGGTTCCTTGACCATAAGGTGGATTCTATCATGGTAGGGTTGATATTGACCTACCATAGGCCATTGATAAAAATTATGTGTGGCGTATCGATTGTAAGGTTGTTGCATGTATTGACCCTAGATGTGAAGTGATTGGCCCTGCTGCTACAGGGGTTGAGATTGGGTCTACAAGGTTTGACCTTGTCGATATACAAGTTGAGCTTGTTGTTGCACGGGTTGACCTTGCTGCTGCAAAGGTGGGCCTTGTGGATACAAGGGTTGAGTGGGTTGTTGAAAAAACTGCACTTGTTGTTGCAAAGATTGTTGATATTGTTGCAAATATTACCCCTATTTTTCCAAGGGTTTCCCTTACTGTTGTAACAATTGTTGGACGAATCCTTAAGAGAAACCCTATCAATTTTGGTAGGTTTCAAATGGAATTTTACCATATGCGTGAGAAATAGAGGACTGAATAGGTTGTACTTGAGGTCATTCTTGTGGAATATAGTGTGGATTTGTCAATTCATGTGAATCATACGGGACATAAGCTTGCTGGAGTGGTATCTGGGCTCTGTAAGGCTATTGACACTAGATATTACCTGACCTAGATGGAAAAACAGGGTTGGGAGTACCACCAGGATAAGGTTGATGGACTCCAACCATGTGAGGTTGTGATCCACTCACATGGGTTCCACCTGACATAAGAGGAATGTTTGGATTTCCCCCCCAGATAGTGAATAAAGTGGTGGTATACTTTGTCCACTTGATGGAGGGACTGAGGAACTTATGGAAGCATGGACCAAAATGGTTTTACCAAAATGGAAGGTTGAAGCAACGATAAAGGTTGTGATGGAACCATCAGTTGAATGGGAACTAACGTGATGATCGTTTACACAGGAATTTGAGAGGTCACATTTGGGATAGATGGACTAGAACAATATATGGCATTTAATGACCCAATAGGATTTTGGTACAAAGAAGAAGCACTAGAAGTTCCTAAAACTAATTGAGCTAATGTTGTATAATCATATAAAAGCATAGGGCCACTAGTTTCAAGAAGTGTTTGAGATGGAACTCTTCTCGTAAAAGGAAAACCTTCTCGAGGAAAGTCTTATTCTTCCTCTTCATCAACATGAGGAGTGCAAGTAACAGAAACTTATGAAGTATCTTGAGGAGAGGCTGGAATCTCACCTTCTGAATGCACGGGTGGAAACAACTCACAAGGAGGAATTTGAGATGTATGAGGAGATAACTCCAAAGGAACAGTAGGTCGATCGTAAGGACTGTAAGGACACTAAGGAGATATCGCAACAGGATCAAATAACATATTCAAAGGATAGAAGACACACCTCTGTGGACTCTCAGGGGTTTCTAGATCACAATTTTGAGGGGAGAAGGAATCTAAAGGTGGTGGACAAGAAGCAAGGGCTTGTATGGTTGGGAAAATCCCAAGTTCAAAGCCTTGAGCTTCAAGTGACTGAGGAAGTTCTAGATGAAATCCTTATGAAGACCCTTCAGTATCAGAAAATGACAGGAAACTTTAGGGTGAACTCAATGGTTCAGCCATGACGACTTTCTCTCATGAGTGGAAGAATAAGAGATGATTCGTTGTAGGCTGATTAAAATTAAAATTTACAAGGAATTACTCAATATTGGGCCAAGAAGTAACTACATAGGTTTGACAGGTTATCATTGGTAGTTAATTTTATTGACAAAAAAAAAAAGATACAAATGGGTAATAATTAGGCAAGAGGGTTTACCAAGTATCCATGAACCACAATATACACCCTAGCCAAAACCAATGACTTATATGGAAACCAATATCCCTGAATTTTATGTTCGATGTATCACATTTACAAAGCAACTGACTCGGTTACCTATGGAAAAAGGATAGAAACCTAATGGGGTCTACCAATATATACATCATGGTACAGGTAGCACAAGTCTGTGTTAGCAATGTCTAATGCAGAACCATTTGATGGGAGCATCCCTATATACTTATCATACTAAAGTGCCTCTGATATGCCCAAAAGTACTCGATAACCTTCTATATACTTCCATACTAGGATGAGATTTCACCCCCGGGATATACTCTAGGCTGTTAGTGACAACTGATATGTTTAAAGATGTCAGAACAGGGCTCTAGCCTATATCTCTAGATATTTGTGTTAAGTGACAAATGCTCCTTAGGTTAATTGAGGTAAATTTTATGTTTATCTTGGATTAATTTTCAATTTTTATGGCTCAATGATGTCACATGTTCCTAAAATGCAACGATGAAAATGAAACATTTTCATTGGATGAAGGCTAAGATAACAGAGGAAGAGAGACAACCAAGTAATGCATCAAGTAAGCAAAGTGCATTAACACAATCCTATCCAATGTAATATGCAAAAGTGAAATCTAATCTTTCATTTCTCTAACAAATGAACTGCCAAGATGCAAATCTTATAGAAATGAAAATCACTTTCCTTTCACTAAGATGCAATAATGATTCTTCTTTCACTTTGATTCAAACAATGCAAACTAGTGCAATGAGCAAAGGAAAATGAAATCAACTCAATAAAAACGAAAATCTTTTTCGCTTTATGATTTTGAATGCAAGAAATATCTCAAAAATACTTAAATGACAAGATCTTTCAATTTTTATTTCTGAAAAATAAGAATGAAGACAAGTACTTTATCTCGGTTCAACCAAAGTAAACAATTTGTAATCTATGCTTGAAAATGGAACTAATGAAATCTTCAATGAATTAGCTCAACTCGACAATAATGAAAACAACTTCATCTCAATGAAGCAAAAGAAACTTGGAAAACATGCCCTAATTGCAGGAAGACTCTTGAATGGCAGCAATCAATCCTAAAAGAGTAGACCAAAAAATAAGTGGAGGGTGACCTAGAAGCCCTAGAAACCCTAACAAGAAATGAAGCTTCAAACACACATTAACAAAGTCAAGAGACAATTTCAGTCATACAAGCATAACAACCAAGACAAATACACTTCAGGGAAACTGGAAAATCACTGACAGAGGGAAAAAATACTGAGAACAAGAAGAAGATCCCTAATTTTTCTTATCCTCTGGATCATCGTGCCTATTATAGGAAAAATAGTGATGCATAGGTAATCAACATGACTGTAATTAAAAAAATTAACGATGACATCATGACTGTTAATGCTAAACCCGCGATGGGTGAGAAAAAAGAGGAAAATAAAAGATCTTCAAGATCAGAATAGACTGAGTGTCCTTAAGCAATAACTAGTAAGTAAAAATACCAAACAAGCCAAAAAAACTGATGGTTCTTCAAACTTATCATATAATCAAGGTGAAAGATTGGATGGAAACGGTTATATCTTCCCCAGTGGAGTCGCCATTTTGTTGTTTAGGAAATCCTCTCTCCGGACATAAATGATCCCTCTAGCCCAATGAGTGGGACTAGTAGCCTACGTGACAATATACTTGGCACTTTCCTAAGTTACAATCAAAATAGAAGAATAGGAAGATGGCCTATCTCATTCTAATGCTACAATATACTCCTTTGTTGAATACCTCCAATCACTTGCACCATAGGTTCGGTCCTACTGCTCATGGCTTTTGAATTCCTTCATAAGAGATCAAGACACAACAAAACATACAAGTACAAATAACATAATCAAAAGTAACCTACTTAACAGATCAAGGGGCATTAATATAAATGATCCATTAACATACACATTTATGGAAAATGAACCATTAGTTGTATATATTAATAGAATAAATGAGGAAGCATACAACCAAGCCTTGATTTGAATAAGCTCTCCTTGAGTGAATGTCCAAGTCCAAGTCCAAGCTCAAGCTCTCTAAGCACTCATTCTTCTAGCCAAATGAGCAGCATGTAGGTGCAATCTTAACATAAGGGTGCAAATAAACAAATACCAACCATTTGGGAATGGGAGAGGATTAATATATAGGTAGGGAAAAGGAGTTAGGATCTCTCCAAAGATAGGAGAAGGCCCTCATCTCAAGGAGGTAGCTCATAGGGATAAGACCAAAAGGCCAAGTTGAGAGAAATCGACCTCATCCATGCCAAACAACATCCAACTCGTTGTTATGGAAGCCTCTAGATCATGAAGCTTCTTGTCCTCTTTAGGAAAATTTCCTTCTCAGGATCATCGTTAATATCCAAGAAAAAAGTGCGTTGACATTGAGGGGCTAGTATAGTGAAACTAGCAACCATTACAGTTTTTAGTGTTAGGGGGTCGATGATGCCAAAATTAGGTTTTTGGAGCCATTTCCTTCTAGGGAAGCTCAAGGCATTTTTCCATCATTGTTTTAGGGAGGATCTGAGCTGCATATCTAGATGAGTACACTACATGATGGTCATGTTTCAGGCACTTCGAGGTATGTCACGAGTAATTGTAGGGGGTGTGACAATATACTGTGTAACAAATATGCTTGAATGTTAATTACTTCATGTAGTTTGTAACAACTAATTCTTCAATGTATATTCCATTCCTACTCTTATCATATTTCATTTTCTTTTTTGTACTCTATATTTTATAGTTCGTTCCTATAGAAAGAATTAAAAAGTCAATATTTATGCTCTCCAAATCATATATTAATAAGTACCTCTTCCAGATGGGTTCTTTCCTACATAGTTTTTGCATCTTGTACATTATTATTTACCAGACTTATGTCACTACTTACTTTGCTACACAGTATTCTGTAGGAAACTTACTGGTGTAACACCCCTGTTTGAGTTTTGTATGTGTATTATTTACCATTGTCTATTCTTTTGTTCCTTCACACATCTCCCCATATCCCAACAAGTTCATTGGTAACCACCTTTCTTTACATAGTTCTTAGATTTAACCTATATGTGATCACCTTTCTCACATGATTCCCTTGACTATAAGGCCTTTGAGGCTTATATAATGATAATAACTTATCTAATCCCATAGAAATTTTTGTATAACAAATTAGTTAGAAGATAATTTCTCGTTGTGTACATATTTCCCATTTTCATCAAGTAGAGAAATCTGCTAAAATAATTATTTGCATATAATAGTTGGCCTTAAATAATTTCTTTCTTATACACTAATAAATACTTCAAGTTATAACAATTGATTTTATACCCCTTATTTTCAATTAACCTTTGTTGCGTATTATTCCTTTTCCCATTCCTTGCAACAAACTTTATTTGATTGTTCTTTAAATTGCCATTACATTTGGCACCAGGAATGGAATAAACTCTTATGTTATTATACTCTACACACTTCAATTTTGTATAAATGTGGTGGTATAATTGCAACTCCTCAAGAAATTTAATCTAAATCAAGAGACACAATTCTACTTCACTGCTATGTGGAAATTAATTCACAATTTATACAAACATTCACAAACATGCATCAATCACATACACAAGTACACAAATTTATATAGGAGAAAGTAACTATTAAAAAACCCTTAAGCCTACTTGCATTAATTAGATGAATAGATAATGTATTACAACTGCTTGCTCTCTCTGTGATCAAGCTCCAAGTGAATAATTGTTCTCTCTAGTCAATGAAAATATATTACCCGTAATTAGTCAATTTCTTCCATCACCTAACCTCCTATTTCCTTGCACAAATGCTATGGAAATCAACCCCTATTGTTTAGGAATTTCAACCAAAGTCATTGTACAATTCCCAAGGATTGATCATTGATTGCATGCAACACCTATACACTCAAGAATAATCTACAACTGATATTAGACTACCATGGAATCTCCACCACATGTGAGAAATTTGAATTCCTCACATGCATGAGCTATTTTTGGTTGATTGATCAATTAGCTGGATGATTTATGAGTTAGAATGTTTTCCCATTGCACAAATAAACTGCAACTAGCTCTATTAACTGTTTGAACTAGTTTAACCTAGTAAAACTATAAATAGCTAAACAAGATTGCCACAAACTAGAAATCAACGCATACAAGTTGATATCCAAGCCCACTAACTCAAATTAACTGAGCTAACTAAGTGATATTAGCAATGTCACCTCAATTAACTGCCTCCATGTTTTCTGTTGACATGGAAATTTTGAATTTTCTCAATTTGACCAAGGCTAAATCAAATTGAACCATTCTTGATACACTTCTCAACACTCCCTCTTAGCAAGAAAGGGATTAGCAACCAATTCTATCTTGCACATGTGGAATTCAAACTTCCCTCTTGAAAAATCCTTTCTCAAGGTGTCATCATCTTATTCCTCTATGAGAATGTATTGTAGCAACATTATCCTCCTCTGCACACAATCTCGTAAATGATGATATCAGATATCTATATTCTTGAATTGATCGTAAAATAGCATATTCTCAGAGAGATTAATGCAACTATGATTATCATAGTATATAAAAATTGGATCCATCTCCTGATTTTATTTCTCACCCAGAACACCTCATATCTTGCTTGATGTGAAACCATGTATTCAACTTCTACTAAGATGAGTGCCATAAAACTCTACTTCCAGTTGTAGTAGGAAATTATTGCAGAACAAAAGTAAAAATTCCACCCAGTGTACTCTTTCATTCAAATGGAGCCCTACCTAATATTTATCTGCGAAGCCACACAACTTGACTACCTCTATCCATATATACCATAGTACATACTAGGTAGTGCCTCTAGGGTATCATAAAACATGATTTGATTCCTTCCAATATAATTTGGTTGGCCTAACCATAGCTTGTCTTAGCTAGTTGAATGCATAGCACATTCTGGTCATGTGTTCACAAGATACATAAGTGAACCCACAATTTGCCAGTATGTGGTAGCATCAACCTCTTCATCTAAAGTGGCATTCTCCTTCCTCTAGTTAGTTTTTAGAGGTTTCTTCATGGGCTTACAACTCTCCATATCAAATCTCTACAGTATACTGCCGAAATACTTTCCTTGAGCCACAAAAAAAATCCCCATCACCTTTCCATACTTCCAACCTGAGGAAGTAGTCCATAAGACCCATGTATTTCATATGGAATTCCCTTACAAGGTCCTCTTTCCAAGAGATAATCAGTTGTTCAACACCTATTAATATTAAATTATCAACGTATAAAATAATGATAATCGTTTCACCTTCTACCAAAATATGATAGAGGTTCACATCCACTTCACTTTTTATGAAGTCCAATCTAGTGAGATAACTATCGATCTCAGTGTACCAAGCTCAGGGTGCCTATTTGAGACCATACAATGCTGGCATGAGTCTAAACACATGAGACTTTCGATCAAATGTCTCAAATCCTTCTTGTTTCTCTTTTCACACTCCCTCCTAAATAACACTATTGATAAATGTTGTTTCTTCATCCATCTAGTGGATCTTCCACCCCATCTACGCAACCAGTGCAAGAATTAATCTAATTGATGAATACCTTTCTACGGGAGCAAAGGTTTCCTCATAGTCAATTCCCTAAACTTGAGAGAATCTTTTGGCCAAAAATTTGGCCTTATAATTCTCTATGCTTCCATCTATTGCATGCTTAACCTTAAATATCCATGTCAAGACAGTAACTGATTTATCTGTCAATCTTCATAACACATCCCAAACACTATTCTTCATGATGGATTCATATTCTTCCACAATTAAATCAACCCAAATAGGTTGCGCAATTTCTTTCTCAAAGTAGGATGGCTTAGTCTCTACAATCTCAATCATTAGAGCGATGTACCCAGTGTACCTCTGAGGTTGCGTCCTTTGCATAAATTTGAAGGAGCTCCTACATTCTCCCTTGCATCCTACACTAATCTATCAACTTCCCTGATTCTTTTTCTACCTTATTTGGATGTTTCTCCTTGAATGCATGTCTCCACTTCGCCTCCTCTCCGCTCCTCCATTTGTAGTTTCTCCACAGCTTCCTCAGGCTCCTCCTTTGGAGCTAAAAGCTCCTCTTCACATGGTATTTGAAGCTCCCTCTCAAGAGAGAATCTCATTTCTTTCTCCTCATCAAAATTTACATCCATTCGCACAATTGTCATTATGAGGGAAGGTAAGTACACTTGGTCGTTGTGTGGAATTTCGATGTAATCCACAAAAACACCCAACTCTATTATCATCTCAAGTTTCTTCTTCAAATATTTGGAGACATGGCTATAAACAGAGGATCCAAAATTTTTTGAAATGAGACACATATGGTTTTCTCCTCAAGAAATATTCCTCTAGTGTAATCAGACCAAGAATACAATGAGGACTCTAGTTCTACAAGTAAACTATTGTGTTACATTCCTCTATCCAAAAATGCAATGGCGGGCCTTGGTCATGTAGCATAGATCTTGTAGCTCTCACAATGCTTTGGTTCTCCCTCTCAACTATACAATTCTAGTATGGCTTGTGAAGAGTTATTATTTCTCTTCAAATTCCTTCTTTGGCACAAAAATCCTTGAAGTCATTTGAAACATAATCACCTCCATTTTCTCTCCTCAGAGCCTTCACCCCTTTTCCGATCTCTTTCTCCAATAGTGCCTTGAATTCAACAAATTCTCAAAATGGCTCATCCTTCTTCTGCATGAAGAAGATCCATCGATTTCTTGAGAAATCATCAATAGAAATAACATAGAACTTATATGTGGCAGTGGAGGTTATTGATAAGGGTCCATAAACATCAAAGTTGACACTCTCCAATACTACATTTTATTTACTATCTTGATCATGGAATGTGGATTTTACATACTTGCAAAGGTATAACCCTTGTATACATCATGTTGCTCAAGTGATCCTTTAGGGAGGACATTGTTAATTTACTCCATTGTTTATAAGGCACCATGATGCAAATGGCCCAATATCCTATGCTAGAGTTCATCGAAATTACGACTTTGCACTTTGTCTGCATCACTTATTAATGAAGCACAATATTCCACATCAAGTTTATACAATTTATTAACACAAATCCTAGTATGCTTCACCTTCCGAGTAGCTATGTTTCTTAGAAAGTTTTTCCCTTTACTGAAGATCAAATCATAGCCATGATCTTCCAAAAATGATATAGATATGAGGCTATTCTTCAGTCCTAGTACAAGCATGACATATTTGAGGAGAAGAGGGGATCTTAACTCCTTGTTAAAGGTTAATGTACCAATCCTAGTAGCTCTATACCTTCCATCATCCAAAATCTCAATATGAATAGAGATATTTCTCCTCAGGGTCACTAAAAAAGTCTCTACATCCTGTCATGTGGAATGAGGTACTTGCATCCAAGTGCCACACACTCCCCATAATAGTGCTAGCCATGCACACAATCAGGGTGAAGTCTAACTCAAACTGTGAAGCCAATGTCCGACTCGCTACTCCTCCTCAGTTCTTCTTACTAGAAATTTTGTGTGGAGACTTTGTATCATAGTGCCTAAATTCAAGACAATTGAAGAATTTTATTTTTGACAAGTCTTTCTTCTTTCCCCCTTGCCATATTCTTGTTTGGTTTGAGATTCATTCCCTTTTCCCTTCTTTCCCTTTCCAACCAATAAAATTTTTTCTTCATCCTATCCCTTGGATGAACTTCCATCTCTGATATTCTCACTGATTTCTTCTTATACCAAATAGGATCATAAGAGTTCATAATTCCTATTTTTCTCCCTCTCATTCACTGAGTCCTGGTAGCTATGCTAGCTTTTGGGAAGGCCTAAAAGAGCTAGGCTTACGAGGTCATATTTTACAACACTAATTCCAACCCCTCCAAGCTCATCCCAAACTTGTGTAAATTTGGTGAGGTACTCCATAATAGTATCATTGTTCTGCATCTTAATGTTTTGAAGTTTGTACTTTGAGGGGGCCAATTTTCTATGTTCATTGTTATTCTCAAATAGCTCAGTCAGTGCCTTCGACATCGCAAAATTAGTTTCTTCCCATGGAGATTTGAGACAATGTGGTCTCTCACTCCCTCCACAATTATTCTGACATAATCTAGTAATCCATTGTCATGAACCACTGTCGCCATGGAATCCTTCTAGGAAATGTAATTCGAGCTGCCTTCCAAGGCATACTCTAATCTTAGTCCACTAAAGGGCATTCTTGCAACTCCGAAGAAATACTGCTACATTGAAGCTGCAAATTCTAACCTCCTGAGGGACAACTTCAAAATTATTGTTCTAATGTGAATCCTCTTCTGATACCATGTAGAAATATCATGATACAATTGCAACTTTTCAAGAATTTTAATCTAAATCAAGAGACACAATTCTACTCTATTTCTCTGTGGAAATTAATTCACAATTTAGAGCAACATTCACAAACATTCATCAATCAGATCAACAAGTACATAGATTTATAAAGCGGAAACCGACTGGTAAAATCCCCTTAACCCTAATTGCATTAATTAGATGAATAGAGAATGTATTACAATTTCTTGCTCGATCCGAGATTAGCCTGCAAGTGAATAGTTATTCTTTTTTCTCAACAAAAAGCTATGACACACACTTAGTCAACTTTTTCCTCCACCTGAGCTCCTATTTCCTTGACAAAATATTTAGAAAATTAGCCCCTATTCTTTAGGAATTTACTCCAAAATGATTCCACAATTCCCTAGGATTGATCATTGGTTCCATGGAACACATGTACACTCAATACTAGTCTACAACAGATGTTACACTGCCTTGGAATCTCCACCACAGCTAAGAAATTTGAATTCCTTGCATGTGTGAGCTATTTTTGAGTATTTATTAGTTAGATGGATGATCTGTAAGTTATACTATTGTCCCACTGCACAATTGACCTCCAAGTAGTTCTATTAATGTTTAGAAATAATTTAACTAAGTACAACTATAAATAATTGAACTAGATTGCTACAAATTAGAAATCAACACATGAAAGCTAAACTCCAATCCCACTAACTTGAATTTACTGAGCTAATGAGTGAAAAGATCCATGTCACCTCAGTTAACTACCTCTAATTTTTATTCTGAAGTGGAAATTTTTAATTTTCTCAATTTGACCAAGGCTAAGTCAAATTGAACCTTTCTTGCTACACTTCTCAATAGGATCCAAGTTCAAGATTTCCTAAAGAGGTTGTCTTTTTTTTTTATAGAATATTTATGTTGGGAGTAATGTTGTAGTTACATTATTGAGGTTATATTACTCAACACTACAAATGAGTGCATAATATTTCAACAAGATCAATACACTCATCACATCTCTCATATACTGTATAATGGTATTATATTTTCCTTAGATTTGAATATATATATATATATATATCAGTACCTTGTTTTTATATTTTATTTGTATAGTTCCTAGATTAAGACTAGATACCTCACCCCTTTTAGCATAACTATCACCAACACATGCCTTACCCACTAGCCTCATAACATTTTGTTAAATCTATTTAATTGAGTAGTGTATTTATTATTGAGTCTTTTATCAATTTACCATTCTTACTCTCTTACCCTACATGGGTCCTCTAGAATGTATACATTTAAACTCTTCATGAAATTTATTTTAAACAAACAGACCTAATATTTCCTAATAATACAACTTTCTTATCCTAGTTGTAGCAATAACATCACACATTAAAAATATCTCTCTTCCTCAAACTATTCATGAATGGTTTTACTATATGTTAGTTCTAGTTTTAAATTATTTTATCCTTCCAATACTTTTGCTACAAAAGGTGACACTTCCTCTTCTATTCACACCGAAGTCTGATGTAGCTGAATCTTATTCTTATACTACAGCTACTCGTTGAACCATATGTATTAATATTGAACCTATTGCTATCATACCATATTTCACATACCCAATTGTCATACCAATTTTTTTATTTTCTTTTTATAATTGTTTTTCATATATACAACTCATGGTGTTGTAGAGTCATTATATCTTCCTGTTACACTTAACATTTGAGAATGACTAGGAAAACATAAACTCTATAGGCATGTTTTTTCATTATAATGTTATTTCCCACGTCGAGTTCCAATATCATCATCATATGAATTTATACTTACAATCAAGAATTAAACATTTGATTGCATTAGGTGTCTATGTACTACATTATATTTCTTGTTAAAATATATATCCCCGTTCAGGCCTCTGCCATATATCTACCTCATAACTAATGTATTGTTCCCCATCCGTAATAGTGTTCATAATCGCATGTCGATTCAGTTTCAAAGTTTAACGTTATGTGGTGTTCCCTCTACTATTATTCCTTAGTTCATGTTTACATTGTTGGAATTTTCTGCTAAATTCCATAACAAACAGACAACAAAAATGCTCTATTTTTACTCTGTTTCAGCACAGAAAACTGAAAATTTCGTTTTCTGGAAATGGTGTTGCAGCAACAGGATTCGGTGTTGCAGCAACGCTACAGCAACATGAAATTTCTGATATTTTTAAAATAAACACTGAAAAACAGAGTAATGCTTGGCAACACAGAAACTGGTAAAACAACAACTGAAACTTAACTTATATTCAGTAAAACAGCTGATACAATAAAACAATTGATAGAGTAAAACAACTTTCTTTATCTCAGAAAGTTACAGGTGTTATGCACTGCTGTGCGGTTACAAATAAGCACAAAATACTCTGTCTCAGTATTGCAGTCTCAACACTGCTGCTCCAGCAACTTAATCTCAGCACTGTTGTGCATAAGGCTTCATTCACGAGAGCTCGAGCTGCTGTCCATTCTTTCTCAAAAACCACATAAATTATATTTTAGCGCTGCTGCACTATATTGCAAGAGAGATTAGAAATTGTTGCCGCTCACTCAGAAAAACAGAACTGTTGTTCTTTTCTGCTTGGTAAAAAAAATAGAACTGTTGTGTGTTTATATTTATAGGAAAACAAATATCTGTGTTTAAACAATAAACTAAGTAAAATATCTGTGTATTTATTGCAGGAGAGGCGGTGATGCTTTTCAAGACAGCAGTATGCAGGGGAATTTAAACTCTGAATTTAATGCGTAATTAAAGCTCAAAAATATCAGAAGACTTTTGCTGCTTCTGGATAATCTGCTACTGAAGACCAGATTTCTGTTCAGCATTAATTGGCTGCAGTTGGAATTAAATTCTAACATACATTATATATGGTATAATCGATTCTGAATTCTCTCTGGGATTAAGTTAGTGCTTGTCGTCCCTAGAAAACTTGGCCTAATGGGTGATGGCCACAACCATTCCCATATGATTTTCACCTATGATATGTACGGTCAGCCTGGAGTAATCGCAATGAATTCTTGGGCATTGAAGGGTGGTGATGGTTTCAACGATAACCCTAATATCATTTCACTAACTCAGCTCAAATTTGTTTTCCATTTGTTTTCAGTTATGTGGTAGGGTGTCGCTTTATAAATAAGGGAAACCCTACTTGGGTTCGATTCTTACCTTCATTATTTCTATGAGGGCAATTTTGGGTCTCACCCTTCATCTGTTGGATGGAATTTGAGAAGGGGTTCAAGTTCGAATTGTCGTTTGAGCCTTTGATATGTTACTACCAGGTTATTATTTTCCAGTTTAATCATGTCGTCGCAGAGACAAGAATTCTCTTCCTCAATATCTAACTAAGGGCTTTTGATTTTGTAGGTCACTTCTTTGGGGTTGTTTGATTTAAATAGAAATTTGCCTATGGTATTTATCTATGGTAATGATTTAAATGGCAATTTTATCATGGTATTTTCCCACCCATGGTAATGTAACTAAAAAATGTTATAAATAACAAGCCTTTTTTTGTAAGAAGGGCAGAGTCTAGAAGAATGTAGTTGCTCTTATTATTTTCTGATCTAGTTAAAGTTGGAAAAAGTTGGTTCCTGACTTACTTTTCTAGTTTGGGTTATTTTTGTTCTTTTCTTGGTGTGGCAATTAATCAGATATGAGACGCTCCTTAAAATCTAGATCAGTGCTATCAGAGCAGTGTTCCCTAACCTAAGTTCCTCCGGATATACATATCTAATTTGGTGATGATGGTTTTGATTAATAGAGACCTTGAATGAGTTCCTCATGAGTTCATGATATGTAGATTTGGTTGTTCGATGTCAAGTTTTGGCTAGAAATTTTGTGTGTAGTATAAGCCCACTTTCTGCCAGAACTTGGGGAATTCTTAAATGCGATGATATCAACGTTCTTGGCTCTATCATGTTTTGTTGTAGTTTTTCATCATGGTTGAGATTAATTTTGTGTCCGAAAGGTAGCGGCAGAGGGTTATCTACTCCCATAAGAAACGAAGGATCAAAGCTACCTACTTAGAAATTTTCTTTAATCGTTTGACCTTTGACAGATCTATGTGACCAACCCATCCTTTTTCCCACTCTGAGTGAGGGTAAGACTATTGATCTCTCATACAAAGTAGACAATGGAGATGGTAGCTTTAGCTGCCACAAGGCTCGGGGCTTTGGTATCACCAGGTCTGGTATTGATATTTCTTAGCCTGTTAACCTCGACACTGACGCGACTATGGAAGAAGGAACCAGGATCGATCCCCATGCCATTAATGATTGTGCTGCCGAAACACGAATCAATCTAAATTGTGTCCTGTTTGAGTTAGCTTAGCTTCTCTCGTTCAAAAATGGTGGACTAAAGTGGTAGTACCCTGAGGTCTGGAGTTCAAAATCTCGTTGGAATGAAAGGTGAATTTTTTGTCTCAAGCTTCATTGATTCTAAAAAAATGGCATAGTTATGGCGATGAGCTATGGCATATTTTGTGAATATTTGGATAGGATTAAGGGGTTATGGAGCCCTGAGGAGGCCGCGTCGCTGCAAAGGCTTGTTCAAAAATATGGACCAAGGAATTAGACCCTAATAAGTAAAGGAATCCTTGGGCGATCCAGGAAATCGTGTAGGCTACGGTGATGAAATCATCTGAGCCTTAACATAGAGTACATACCTTTTACCCCCTCCGAGGATGTTATTATTCTGCAGGCCCACGCGCAGCACAGAAACAAATGGGCAATGATTGCCCGATTCCTCCTCGGTCGCACTGAAAACACGATTAAAAAAAACACTGGAACTCCACGCTCTGGAGGCGTTGTCAGGACCCCGAGAAGGTAATCTTTATCCACCTGGAGGACGAAATTAGTAGCTTAGACGTCGCTCAGAAGCGGAGTAGCTATGGATTCTCCCACGATGGTATCAGTGTGATGGAGAACAATGATCGTAGCAACTAGGAAGTGGACTCGAAGTAGATGAAGAGATTAGAAGAATTGAGAATAGAGCAGCGCCCCAAGGTTGAAGCCAAGGTCAAGGTTTCACATCGGAGCGATGCCAATCGGGGACGCATGTTGTACAGGCCCGTGCCGGTCATGCCTTTTTCAGTTCATTCGGGAAAACCATTGTGAATCTACAGGAAACGGTGGCTGGCACAGTTAGTGTCGGTCTGCCGACCTCGCTGATCCCCTAACCAAAGTTGTCCCCTCAAAAGGACTCTCACAACAATATCATAATTAATAAAAATATTCCTACTCCGTCAGTGGTGGAATACATGAGAACAGACGAGGCGGTGGTGGAGCGATTCACCACCGTCATTAAGGTCACGGTGGAAAGCACGCTAACTCCTATTCTAAACTTGTCGCCACGTGGCTTCAGCCCACGTACTTTGAGCAGCGACCTGATGGTGCTGATGAGGGATATCATTGCGAAAGAGGTGCACAAATATATGTCCAGTCATCACCAGTCCGACATGTACGCATCGATCTCATCCTATCTCGAGTTCTTGGGAGTTGCTAGTCTGGTGAGAAATGTTGTTCTCAGTGGCACCCTGCATCTCAAAAAATGACAATCTCGAGTTGCAGGTCATGAGTTCGAGTGTCGGGCATGGCCGAAGGGAGCGTGAAAAATAAGGGGCTCCCACAACTTTCAACCAGGGACTCGAAACTCAAGAATCATGTCGTGTCTATGCATAATAATTTTTAGATTGAAAAGGTGGCTAAGTGTTGTATAGAGAGAAAGGCAGCACTTACTTGCCATTCACACTCAGCCTTTCCAATAAAATTTCAAGCAACATCCATTATCGAAGTTGGAATTTATCACAAGAGGGAGTGAAGTTGCTGATAATAGTGTAAAGCAAACCAAGAAACTTTTTCGGTTGAGAATTTTAAAGTTCTCGAAAATACCTTGAAAAAAAAAGGTTCGAGGAAATGGAACCTGTGTCAAGAAATGAATGGGCTATGGTTGGAATGATGCTTCTTGTAGTTTTTCTTTGGGTTTTGGGGATGCACTCGGCATTGCAATCACCATGGCAACAATGCATGGTCTTTCTATTCTACTACTTTTAGGTGTTTTGGATTGGGATGATTATTTGATTGAGAAGTTTTCTTGGGAAACTCTAACATAGTTTACAGTTCGTGTATGCGTGGTGAGCCGACTCAAAAACCTTTACAGTTCGTGTATGCGTGGTGAGCCGACTCAAAAACCTTGTCATTGTGCCGTGGTTGCCAAGATGTGTTATTAAATCTCTTGCATCATTCTCCTTAATATGGCCAACAACATTTGACATCCTTTAGGCATCGTACTTCATGATACATTATCTGTTTGCAAGCCAAACAAGGCATGTTGGAGCTTTATATTCTGCCTTTCTAGCTATGCATTTAGCAGCTAGGGTGCCTGGGGTTCTTGCAGCACTTGCTTTGGCTTATAACACAAATCTCTTTAGGGTTCTTACACACTACATTAGTGGTTGGGAAGCTATCTACTATGGCACGAGATATGTTGAGTTACCAAATATTTTCAAAATGGGAATAAGAAATGTAAAATTTGAGTGTTTGGAGGAAGTATTTACATCATCTCATTAGATGGTGAGAATTTACAAATATAAGCCACCATATTTCTATTAGATATATCGCTATCGACAAGTGATCTGGAGGTTCATTACAGGTATCTCTATCCACGACTCTTTTTTCATCATGGTTATCGGTCAACAACACAAAACCTTTTGCTAACGAAGTCCATTTTCTTGGCCACACACTCTCCACCTCACAATTGGCCCACCAACATTACAGGGTATCTCTACCCTTAGTTCTTTGTTCATTGAGGTTACAGGTCATCCACAAACCCTTGATTATGGGTCAACCATGCAAAACCCTTTTCTTCGCTTGGTCATCGATAGCTCATCTTCGACAAAAGCTTATCTGGAGGGCATTTCACGCAATGCAGATCTTTTCTTCCTAAGGAGAAAGGAATGATTCGAATAGAAATATGCCCATGGTATTTACCCATGGTAATGATCCGAATGGAAATCCGTTCATGGTATTTTGCCACCCATGTTATTTAACCATGGTAATGTAGCTAAAAAATGTTATAAATAATGAGCCTCTTTTTGTAAGAGGGCGAGGGTCTAGTAGAATGTAGTTGCTACTATTATTTTCTGATCTAATAAAATTTGGTTCATGATTTACTTTTCTGGTTGGGTTATTTTTGTTCTTTTCTTGGTGTGGCAATTACTTAGATCTTCACACCCTCCAAAAGATCTGGATCATTGTTTCTCACCGAGATGGACAAGAAAATTATGGAAAATGGTTTCTCTTTTTTTTTTCTTTTCATTTTATCTTCAAATAAATTTTTAGAGAGCTTTAATTTGTAGCTAATGGTTATTTCATTCCTTGTATAACTAAGCTCTACTCTTTCTCTAGTTTATTATTATCATTATTATTTATTCCCTTCATACCTTTTCAAAGGTAGTGCTAAGGGTTATTCATAACCCTCAATTTTTGTTG
The DNA here is from genome assembly GCA_000404065.3 of Pinus taeda. NCBI lineage: Eukaryota > Viridiplantae > Streptophyta > Pinopsida > Pinales > Pinaceae > Pinus > Pinus taeda. The sequence continues at coordinate 40,623 of APFE030877898.1, forward strand.
CTAGATCATGGCAGTTCCAATTCCTCGCAATGCTTAATTAGACTATTAGTAAGAAAAGTTATGTTGTTACTTGTTTGAGTTTGTAGTTTGTAGTCATTAAGGTATATTTATAGGGGTTTAACCCTATATCCTTGACATTCGTTTTTGTAGCGAGTTTCTCAAGGTATCCCCTAAGAAAATTACAAGAATGTTCCTCTATTTTAGCTATGCTATCAATTCAGTATTGTATGGATGGAGTCCTAATATCTAAGTCACAATGCTCATGCGACGACTACAATAACTTTCCTTAACAGTTATATTTATTCTTTGGGTTATTGCTCTCTATACTTTTACCAAACCGCAACCTATTATGTTGATTTGGGGATTTTCTTTAAAGGAAAAAGCTCATTAAAGTACCTAGCCTCTAATATTGATATTTTCTTATTATCAAAGGGGAAATATTGAGTTAATTTTCTTCTTCAATAGGTAAATGGTTCTTCCCTATTGGTCTCATATTTGCTCAATGTTTATGTTCTCATTACTTTAGGTTTATCATTTCACTAGGTGTAACTCTTTCTTCTGTCTATGCACTAGCTCGTAGGTAGGTAACCTCCTATGCCCGTTTGAAGGGTTAATTCACCTAAGAAAATTCCCAATTTTACAAAGGGTTGATTGTCTTAACTCATGTACTTAAAATTTGGTATTTACACTTTACCGAACATTCTATGCAGTTTGTGGAATATATCCATTCTATGACTCTATGCATCATCACCCCAAATTAGGGTTGTGCTTATTTGTGGTGTATTACAGTCCACCCTTTTAGGGTTTTAAATATTTTATTTCATCTTTTTAATATTTGTCCTTGAGCTTTGATGGTTACAGAGAAGGATATAAGTCCTTTCAAATTTTATATACAAATGATGTGTTAATTTAATTTATAAGGTTCTCCTCTAGACATATCCTATATGCTGGGAAATTCTTGCTTGGTGAATGTTGTGTGTATTTTCTGATACAATTTGAAATGTTAGTCTTTCAAATAGTAGATTTTTTCGCAAAATATTGCTACTTAATTTGTTGTGGTTCTACGTGTCACATTGTAGTATGTTTTTGTAGTTTCTTTAGAAATTCATTATACATTCAAATAAATCATTATTCTATTGTTATTAGTACTCAGTATTATTATAAGTTATCATTTAGTCGATTTTTAATATGTAGCTAAATTACTATAGTTTTATTATGTTCAAGCATCTGTATCGTTTGTTTTTTTCTTTTCCGCTTGGAGTTGCAAGTTATATATTATTTTAACAAAGACCAAAACTTCCTACTTTTTCAATAGATTCTTATTTTATTTTATGTTTGATCGAGATTTAAATGGAAACACAACAAATTACAGATATAACCATAAATACAAAGATGTAGTGGAAATAACACTTCATTTCATTAATATCAAATACTGAAATATTCTTACAAACAAAATGGAAATAAGGTCATGATAGTTTAGCTCTGAGAAGAGATGTGGCAGCTGGTGGGCTTGAGTATTGTAGCAATAATGGTACAACTCCTTGGGCCTCCTTCTTTCCTTTTATCAACTCGGTAGTTCATAACAAACTTAGAAGCGATGGTGCTGTATGCACAAGTACTAGCTCTTACTGTAGGTTGTCACTTGATCTGTTGGCGCAAGTTCGCTTGGAGCTTAAGCCAAATTCTATGGATTCTCAGAAGAAGCTTTAACTGTGATGAAAGAAAAATAACTCGACAAGGGCTATTCTATTTGTAGAAAGAGAAGGAAAACTGAAATGAAATGCAAACCCTAGCAAACCCTAGTTTACCTACTAACCCTACTTTTGCAAGAAAAGAGATGGAAACTAACAAAATGAGTGTCCTTGACTACTAAAAAGATAAATTGCATTTATTCATGTTACTTCTAAAAAGAAATGAGAAGAAATCATTTTTTTGTACTTTGGAGCGTTTTTATGTGAAATTATTATGCTTGTGATTTATCTGGTTGTGATTGTGCAGAGGTTTGGTGGTGAAGGAAGGTGGAGTTGGTTTTTGCAGAGGGTGAGGAAGGTGTGGAGAGGTCCTAAGAAACCCCTAGTACCCTTATAAAGACTTTCATTGCGATTAGACTTCAAAAAATCACTCACAGGAAATTCTACAGGAGCCTACAGGGGATCTAGAGGGGGTTCTACAGGAGGATCTATAGGAGAATCTAGAGGAGGAAGCTGAAAGTTGTTTTTGGAGTTTTGAAGGTGAAAAAATGATGGGAAAAGGGAAATGAAGGCTAGATGATGGTGTTGAGGTGTCTAGAACTTGTCAAGGAAGATCAGGGACAAATGTGATGGTTGGATTTGTTCAAATGGCAAGAAAGCAGCTTTACGAAAAAAACACAGAAATTACGGCAGATTGGCAAAATGCTTGTGAATGAGTTGGGAAATCTAGGAGAAGTGAGTTGGTTTTGGTTGTTTTATGGAGGGATGGTGAGCTGAGATGCCCTGCAAGATGTTCTGCAAGAGGTCTGCACATTTACTTATCAAATCTGACCGAAGAAAGAACTAAAAAACATAATTTTCTCTAGCTTGACCTAATTTCTGACCTACAAACAAAAAATGCTAAACAGTACCTTATGAACAGAAAAGCATGCGAGAGAACTATGGTAAAAGAACATGAAATGATATGAGCAATTGAATCTGAACCAATATCAACTTTTCCAAGTCAAAGTATCACACTGGAAGAGAAAAAACTATCTTTTTGGTGGCAGCAGTAGTGTCTTGACCTCAAATCATAGTCGCAAGAAGGAAGAAAGGAGATAAAGACCCATTGTTGGCCTTTTTGGATCCTTTTCTGTCACTGTTGCAGCTTACTTAAGCAACTTGAATAAAAAACAACTATATTAACCATCAAAAGCAACCTAATCTGATGAAGTAAAATTAATCTATGCAATGGAATTAACTCATGAATGGAAGCAAAAACATATATGTACACAATGGAGGTGCTGAGCAGCTTGGGTTGGGCCATAATCCAAAAGCATCAGCCCTCTGAAAGAGATCAGTGCTAGCTCAAAAACTGTTCCATTTTCATTTATCAAAAATAGTAGTAACATCACATAAACTATTCTCAAAAGGAACTCGAAAATAAGTTAAACAATGTGCTGCACAAAAGTGTGAAAATATACTAATAACTGGCTAACCTATTAAGGCTCGAAGCCTTCTTATTTATACAAATGGGGACTTCCAACAGTGCTCCTAAAAGCAAGGAACTCGGCTTCTTAGAACTACAGATAAACAACGGTTCTACTTGTCTTGCTCAGCTACCCCTTGGAATAATCAATCTGGGCCTTTGTGCTCTGAGTTGCTGATGGAGGATTTGAGGAAAGGGGTCATTAATGAAGGAGACACCCCCCCTACAAGTCCTCTTCCCTTTTTTCCTCGAATTTGGCTACCATTTTCTCATAAATTCCTTATATTTGTCCAATATTGTCCAAAAAATCTGCATAAAACACACATTAGACTACATGGCAAAGTGACTAACCCAATTCACTCTATTAGCATAAATATATTCAAAAACATGCAAAAAAATAATGAGAATGGTGGATTAAGTTGGAATAAGAGGCAAAATGAGCCCATATAGTTACCCATTTATGGGGCTCATCATCACCCCCTGCTGAATGGGTTGCTCATCCTCTGAGAAACTAATCTAACTCTTCATCTTTAATGGCTTTGATAGATTCCCTGACATCGCAAGCCTATGATGTTATGTCTTCCTCTCTATCATTGAAGCCTGCTTTCCTATCCACTTCTTCCCATTGTTTCTATTCTTCCTCCTCCTTAATTCCTTCCAACAATCCTAGCAGCAGTGGAGGACTGAATTTAAGACCAATCCAGTTGGCTTTCAAATTTGTCATTGAGTGGTTATACAGGGGCACTCTCATGTAGAGAGGTTTGTGCCTCCTATAGGACTACTTTAGAGTCCATTAATTTGTTTCTTTCCTTCTAGGTGTAGGTATTAGGACTCCCTCTCTTGTAAGTGATGGAGATTTTGGAGGGAGATTCCTCCTTTGTTACAATAGGTGCAACCTCAATGATAATGGGTTCTTTTGAAGGTGTCTTGGGGCTTACCCAACTTGATTCTGGTGCTCTTCCAGGATTTGAAATACATAAATGTTTGTCTTTTTCTTTTCCCTTTTTGCTTATCTGGAGTGCTAAGTGCAGCAAGAACAGTTGTTGCTTCCCTTGCTAGTGTCTCAGGAGACACTTCTTCTCGTTGTTTTTCTTCTTCATCCTCTATAGTTTTGCCTATGTCTGTTGTTTCTAATTTTGTTTCTGCTATCCCTAGTGGTGTTTTCTCCTTTTCTTACTGAGTTTCTATCTTTCCTGTGGTAGTCTTTTTTGAGCTGCCTTGGGCTTCTTCTTCTCATCTTTTGTCCTCTTCCTCTTCTCTGCTTTTGATGTTGTTTTCTTCTTTTTTTTAGGTTCAGCTGTGGTTGTGTCATGTTTATCCTCTTCTCTCTGTTTTTCTTCTTTTCCTTCTTCTAATTGAATATTTTGTGCTTCCTCATGCAGTTCCTTCTCAAGTTCCTCTTTCTACTCCTTCTCTTCACTACCAGATGGACTAAGGTAATCAATGAGAGTTTTTATGTCATCTTCTCTCGTCATGTTCTTGAAAATTTCCTAGGCTATAGGGATTATGTATGTGTGGAGGGCATTCTCTACCAACAATTTAATGAGCCCATGGTGGGCTAGTTGGTCTGGAACAATTGCATTCAATTTGTGCCACACTCTATCAACGATTGGAGGAGAGAATATGGAAGACTGAGTTTTCTAGATGCAGGTATGTCCATTCCATATCTTAGTTCATGCAGTAATCTAAAATGATAACCATATACTATACTGTATCTTCCTTCACAGAAGATATATTTCATGATCTGGTAGCTGAACTCACCCCATGGATAAGGTATACTTGTCCTTCCGGTCCCATTCTTATCCTCTACAAGATGTTCATAAGCCTGGAAAAAGGTCCTTTTAACAACCTATCCTAGTGGTTTTTCTTCTTTGCTCCAGGGGAGCCCAAGTGGAAGACATATAATTCTATTGATGAATTCTAATGTAAGCTCTATGGTTAGACCCCCGAAAATGACTATAGCATAGGTCTTTGAATGGGGTCTTAAAGACACTACAAATTCCTCTGTAAATTCCTCATCATACTCATGAAATTCTCAAATAAAGGCATTCAATTTTCCTTGGTAAAGAGAGCTATCACTTTTGGGTGTTCATGCAATTTGGTGGAGTTCAGAGGCTCCTTTCTCATAAAACCCCCTGGCATGATGTTTAGTGACTGCTGGAAATTCTTAGGTGAGGAGGAAGACAACACATTTTCAAAACCAAAAATAGAGGAACAACAAAGATTTTTTCTGGAAACAGAGAGAGTTTTTCGTGTTTCTTCCTTTTAACAAATTTTAATTTTCCTGCCCTTCAAACTCTATTCTCAACCTTCCTTTACTTCTCAGGCTGTTGGAGGAAATCAATATTTTTCTAAAAAACAACACAGAGAACAAGACAATGTTTTTCATTTCTCACAAAATAAATAGACTTTCCAATGCAAATTCTCTTCTTTAGAGGCTTGATTTTCTATGGTTGTATCCCTTCTTTGCACAGCAAAATACCCCGGAGGAAAAAGAGATAGAATTTCAGAGCAAAGAGTAAAAATGAAGAGTCTGGATATATATTTCAAAACAGAGGTAGACTTCTTGTTCTCACTTTTCCTCTCTTTTTAACTCGGTACTTCGCTCCAAATCCCATCTCCTTTTCTTGGTATATAACATGCAGAGTGGGTTTTCTGAGCCTACATTCTTTCGAGTTTGAATTTGGCAGATTTCTGAGTTTTCCTTTTGTAGAGCTGCTCTTTGGCCTTCCTGTAGAAAGGCTATTGTAGATTGTGTTTCCACTCCTGTAGTGTGCGATAATACTCCTGTAGAGCCCAATAAGTAGAAAGGTTTTGAACACTGGCAGAGAGTGACTGCTTCAAGGTTCTGAAGGTGGTAGGTAAGTTGTTGCAGCCGAGAACTTGCCGATGCAAATGAAAACAAAAGGTGGTGCAGGCTTCTACTACAATGTACTTAATCTTATGGCGTGATCTACGGTGATGAGGTGAGGTGGCAGGAAGGGTACATTATCCCCATCCGGACCATTGGTTCCTACTCCAGTGCCATTATGATATTTTAGGTTGCCTGTCTACAATTACTTCCATCATTCCCATTATATGCCACCACCACTATCAAATCTAAGCTTCTCTTCCCAAATTGACGGACCACACATATTTACTGCACCTTCTGAATGTTGTTTGAATTGGATGAGGCTTGGTTGAGCTAGATGAGGGTGGCTAGTTAGCTGGTCACCAATTTGGTTTAATCACAACCATCTCAATGGTTCATGCAGTTTCTAAATAATATTCATGAAACAGAGGAGCGGGTTTAGCCACTTACCTGTTAGTCGCTACCATGCTCTGCATGCTAAGACTTGGGCACTTTGTTTTTTTTTTTTTTTTTTTTTTATTCGTGTTTTTGTTGGTGCTTGTGGCCTCTGAATTGGTGGCTTGGCTACCTTATGCTGGCTATTTTAGATCAAGAACTACTCCTTTCATGTTGCATACATATTGGCTGTACTGACCCTACCTATGGAGCTTGTTTTTTTAAAGGGAACAATTGTTACAGGAATCCTGCAGGATTTCCTGTAGCTGCTTCTCCCTCTAAAATTTCTGGTTGATGCTTGAGCAGGGACTGAAGAGATAGCGGAGGAAGATGTTGAAGGAAAGGAAAAGCAACTAGAATACATCAGGTAAGAAACAAGTGAAGAATGTTGTTGTTTTATCCATCATTTTTTTTTTTAAACAAAAGAAACAAAATCCCTGTGTTTTTTGTGCATGGAAGGAAAAAACGAGTGGAAATATAGGTGTGCAGGAATGGAATGGAGAATTAGGAAGATGAATGGTGGCAGGGAGGTCCATAGGCCTTCTAGACAAATTTCTAGCCCTTGGATTATTTTCTAAACTTTATTTTGAGCTCTCTCTGGTTCCTACATGAGCCTCTTGTAGAATGCACAAAGTTTCGTGTAGGATGCAAAATTTCCAGAACAAGTGAGACCAAGGCCTAGGAAAAGACAATGGTGATGGAGAGATGAGCTATCAAGGGTGTATGCAGCCTAGCCATGCCTTTTTTCTTCTGTGACCCTCTTGCAATCTGCAATGCATTCAAAAGAAGTTGGTTTTTTTCTTGTCATGAGACAGCTGGGGCACCTCTAGGAGGATTTCACCCTCACTGCTTACCCTGGGTGCGTCCAAGAGGTTTTCACCTAGGGATCTTTTATTCTCTTTTTTCTGTTTTTTTTTAGGGTGTGGGTGGCGTGGAGGCAGAGATCCGCTCTACTACCAACACTATTTTCTCATATTCTCAATGAATTCCTACTTGTAGAGGGGCTTCCTGTACAGCTTCATCCTATGCCCATTGACGAGCATGGGGATGGCTTCTTTACCAATGGTTCAGATCAAAACTGAACCATTGTCATTGCATTTTTCTACTGTGTATGGTCCCAACCATCTTGTCCTCAGTTTTCCCTTGAAATCCCTATATCTTGAATCATACAGTAGTGTCCAATCTCCTTCCTGGAATTGTTTTTATTTGAGGTTTCTATCATGCCATATTTTCCTTTGAAGTTGGACTACCTTTGAGTCGAGAAGGGCTTGCAATCTCTGTTCATCGAATCCATTGAGCTGAAGTAACTTTTCCTTTCGTGCATGGATGAGATCTAGGTCTAACTAAGCTACCATCCTTAAGTTGTTATATTCAAATTCTATTAACAACAAAGCCTTATTCCCATAGACTAGCTCATAGGGTGTGAACCCCGTGGTGGCTTTCCAAGTGGTGTTATAGGCCCAGGTGGCCTCAACCAATCGATATGCTCAATCCTCCCTACTGCTGCTCACTACCTTGGTCAAAATTCCTTCCAAAGCTCTATTAGTGACTTCCACCTGCCCATTTTCTTGTGGATGATAAGGGGTGGAAGTTCTGTGCTTATTTTTGTGGTGTGTGAGCAGGTCTTTAATCAAATTGGATGTAAACTAACTCCCTTGATCTGTGACTAATTCTCTTGGATATCCAAACCTGTAGAATATATTCTCCCTCAAGAACTCAACTACTTTTTCTTCTGTTGTTGCCTTGATTGCTTTTGTTTCTACCCATTTTGTTAGATAATCAGTGCACACAATGATGTAAGATTTCTGTTTTGAAGGAAGGTTGATAGGACCCACAAAGTCCATGCCCCACTTCTCAAATGGCTCAAAAGTCACTTGAGGTTGCAAGGACATCTCATCCTTTGGAGTAGGTTTCCCCATCCTTTGAGATCAGTCACACTGGCTAATATACCTCTTGACATCTTCATGAAGAGTGGGCCAATAGTAACCAGCGTGCATAATTTTGAAGGCATACCTCTTTGCTGCAAAATGGCCCCAATAGAGCCCATCATGATAGGTTAGGAGAATGGAAAAAACTTCCTCCTCCCTAACACATCACCTATAAATCTGATCTAGGCCATGTTTGAAGAGATTTCCCCCAATCCAAGTTAATGGGGCACTTTTCCTCATGATCTTGCTCTTCTCCTTTGAGGATAGGTGTGGTGGAAACTGTGCTAAAACCAAGTAATTTGCTATATCAGCAAGGCATGGAGAGAGTACTAAGATAGAAAATAGGTGTTCATCTGGAATTTGATCATCCACCATCCCTTCTTCACATGCAGGAAGATCTAATCTAGACAGAAAATAAACAAAAACATTTTCCTTACCTGTATTATTAACAATGGTTAAATCAAATTGCTGTAATAAAAGTAACCATCTAATAATATGAGCATTTACATCTAGTTTGTTCATCAAATACCTGATTGTAGCATGATCAGTGTGTACAAATGTTTGATAGCTAGTGATGTAGTGTCTGAACTTGTTTAGGTAATGGACTACAACTAGGAGCTCCTTTTCGATTACAGTTTAGTTTAATTCTGCTTTGGACAAGTTTTTACTTACAAAATATATGGCATAAGGCAGCTTCTCATCAACTTGCCCTAAGGCTACTCCTATCACTTTTTTCGAGGCATCTGTATGAATGTGGAAAGGTAGGGCCTAGTTTGGACCTCTCAAAATTGGTGCAGTTACCAATTTACTTTTCAAGGTATCCAGAGCCTCTTAACAATTTTCAATCCATATGAACACAACATCATTTCCCAAAAGACCAAACAATGGAGAGGCTAGATTACTAAAATCCTTAATGAGTCTTCTATAATACCTTTCTAAGCCTAGGAAACTCCGAACATCTCTTACCTTTTGAGGAGGTGGGACTCTTTGGATGATGGCGATCTTGTTGGGATCCACCTATAATCCTTGCTGAGAAATTGTATGACCTAGCATGGTCCCTTCAATCATCAGGAATTTTCATTTTTCAGGACTGAGTGATAGGTTCATTTCAATGCACTTGGCTGAAACTTTTCCCAGGTTAGTCAAAGCTTCCTGGAAGTTAGAACCATAAGGGGTAAATTCATCTATATAGATTTCCACTGAGTCATGAACCAGTTTAGCAAATATGCTTAGCACCACTCTTTGCAAAGTGGTGGGAGTATCACACAACCCAAAAAGAAGGACCCAGTATGCAAAAGTACCCCAAGGACAAGTGAAAGTGGTCTTATCTTGGTCTTCTAGGTTGATTTGGATCTAGTTGTACCCGCTAATCCCATCTAGGAAGGAGAAGAACTTCTTCCCTGCCAGGCCATCTAACACTTGATCTATGAAAGGCAAAGGAAAATGGTCCTTCTTGGTGGCCTTGTTTAGTTCCCGATAATCAACATAGATTCTCCACATCCCATTTTTCTTTGTCACTAGCACCAAAGGAGAGATCCATTCATTGTTAGAGATGGGGTAAATGAATCTTGCATCTAGCAACTTTTATAGTTCTTCTTTGACAATGTCCTTAAGGGCTAGATTCATCCTCCTTTGAGGCTACCTGACTGGTTTACAATCTTCTTTAATGTAAATATGATGAGTACAGACTGAAGGGTGGACTCCCTTCGTCTCGTTATGGCTCCAAGCAAAAGAATCCAAGTGGTTTTTGAATAAGCTACACAGTTCTTTCTCGTGAGAGCTAGATAGGGATGAGTTGATCTTCAAGGTTCTTTCTAGGCTGAATTCCACATCCTTAGCTCAGAGAGAGGTTGGATCAGCCACACAAAGATCAACTAAAGGATTGGCTTGGTTTTCTTCCACCATCTCTTTTAATGGCAACACACTGGGAGGTGGATTCTGAATCAAGTTTTCAGTAAGATCATCCTCAGTTTGTGGGCCCCCCACGGTAGCTTCTACTGTACACAATGGTGCAAAATAGACTTCATCCTTATCTTCCTCCTCCAACTATAGAGGTAAATCATGTTCTAACAAAGGTTGGGTAGGAGGATATAGGACTAGCTATTTGGACATATGCCCGTTCTTGATTGTCATGTTCCCAGCTCAACAACTGATGTAGGCATCTGCGGTAACCAACCAAGGTCTTCTCAAGATGAGAGGATACCCAGAGAGCTTTGAATTTGGCTAGAGAAGTAGGAAATCAGTAGGGTACTCCCGGGAATCAATAGAAACCATTGCATTTTCCACAATCCCCTCAAGGGTCACGATGGAGCGGTTTGCTAGCTGCAGTACTGTTGTGGTCTTTCTCAACGAGCCCTAAAGGTTGAGCTTGAGCATAATGTCCCTGGTCTTCACATTAATGGAAGCTCCTAGATCAATCAGGGTATGGGGGATTATGGTGCCATTGATGTGGACATCGACTACAGGACTCCTAGGGTCTAGATATTTTGGACAAATTACCTACCCCAACATCAGGTTGGAAAGTTTTCCTATGACATTGATAGTTGGAGCATCTCTCCTGCGCCTACCTGGGTGCTTGAAGCACTTCTCCTTCATCATCCTGTTGTATATAGGCACATCTTTTATGGCTTGGAGAAGTGGTATTTTTACACATAACTGTTTCAGTTCTCTCAGAAGTTCAATTTCTTCTGGTGTCGATTATGTGGTTCTAGTTAGTCTCTCAGGAAAGGGTGGAATGGCTTTTGGTTCACTTTCCTGATTCCTCATCGTCCTTAGGAGGAGGTTGGCTATCTGGGAGAACCTTCCCAGATTATAGGTTAATCTCTTGAATTTCCATATTATAGGTTGAGCATGATGTTTCTCCACTATATACCTGCTGGGCCTATCTGTTATTGGGGTTCGAGTTCGGTTAAGCAGGTATTTGGGGTTGCCTTAGTGGAGGAGGAGGCAATGGTTTTGGTTGAGTAGGTGGTGGGGGAAAAAGAGCAGGAGGAGAGTTATATTGGGGCCTCCACCCCTAATGAGGTGCATTCCACTGTAGCTGTGGCTGAGCATAAGGGTGAAATGAATGAGAAACTGAAGGAGCATGGTATTGAGATGGATATGACCAAGGAGGGGGTGTGGACCAGAAAGGATGAGAAGGGGGACCACAAGAAGGCATGGAAGTGGCTTGATTGGGTTGCAATAGGTCTGGGATGTCCCTTGCATTCCATGTTGGTAAGGTCTTAGTACATGTGGCCTCCTTTGGTTCATCAAATAGAGTGGTTCAGTAGCTCCTTTAGCCTCCTGATATGCGACCTTAGTTCCGGGCAAGGAAGGGCACTGATTCATAAGATAGTCTTCTTCACAGACTAAATACACTTCTATAGACTGCAATGTACATTCATTCCTAGGATGCTTTCTAGTGCACCTGGGACAAAATATGTCCAAAGCCCTCTCAGCTTCTTCTTCTTTCCTTTTGATATGCAAGGTATCCATTTGCATGGAAAGAGTCTGCCTCATCTCATTCTTGAAATATTCCAGCCGATTCTCAAGCTCATTTCTAAGGGATGAACTGGATGATGATGTATTGGCTAAAGGTTGACTTCCCCTACCTCTCTTTCTAGCTAACCTAGAATGGTTTCTAAACATAGTCTTTATGTCATCATAAGGTAGTTGGTGGATGTATCCCCCAGAGCCAACAAATGGAGGGTATCTAGAAGGTCTTCAGGGACTCCTCTGAGCAAGACCAACTTCAAAGACTTAGGATCAAGTGTGCACTTGGCCCTTTTATAACTGAGCTAAAACCTCTTTTCATAGTCTTCTAAGGATTCATCACTTCCCATGGTCCTTCAGAAGATTTCTTCCGTGGTATCCTTTGACATACAATAGTCCCGGTATTTGTTGTTAAAGGCTTGCTGCATCTAAGCCCAAGTTGTGATAACGTTTCTATGTAACCCCATGAACCAGCGCAATGCTACACCTTTGAAGGTAGAATGAAACAGTTTCAACTTTTTCTAGTCTTCTGCATAGTCATAGGTTTGACAGAGGACAACAAATTCAAATAAGAAGGTATCAGGACCTTCGGTAATTATTCCATGGAAGTGGCGTAAGGCTGAAGGACTTATGTTTTTCATTTTGGTGTCCATATTTGTCTCTCAGATAGGAAAGGCACCCTCTATTCTTTCCCAATTTCCTCTAATGTTTCTGTTTTTAGCCATGGTCTCAGGAGGAATGGTTTCTTACTCTTCTTCTGTTATAGGATCTTTGTATATCTCTGGAGGTTCACCTATAGGTTCTTCTAGATCACTACCACCAAAGAAGAGAGAAGGCTGACCTAGTGATGTGGTGGGGGTGCTGGGAAGGAATTTTCCTGAATTGTCTCTGTTCGTATGAAGCATGAAAGGAAATCCCTTTTTGGGTGATTTTTGTTTTTTTTTTTCTGCTTGCACCTGCAAAACTAAAATGGATTGAATGATAAATTGCACGACTGAAATAAACTTGTTGAAACGAAATTGTAGAATTGAAATGAAAGCAAGGAAATGCCTAATCTACACTTACTGGAATGAAATTGTAGAATTGAAATCAAAGCAAGAAATGACTAATCTACACTTGTTGAAATGGAAATTGCAGAATTGAAATGAAAGTAGGAAATGCGTAGTCTACGCTTGCTGAAATGGAAATTGTAGAATTGAAATGAAAGCAGGAAATGCCTAATCTACTTTTGCAGAATTGAAATTGCAGAATGGAAATGAAACAACTACTCTACTTTTGCTGAAATAAACTACTTAGCAGAATGTTGTAGTAGAAAATAGAAGAAAGCAGTAATCACAAAATACTATAATGCTTCCTTGGCAACAACACCAAAAAGAATGGCGGGCTCTAGTATTGCAACAATAATGATGCAACTCCTGGGGCTTCCTTCTTTACTTTTATCAACCCAGTAGTTTGTAAGAAACTTCGAAGTGACAATGATGTATGCACAAGTACTAGCTGTTACTGTAGGCTGTCACTTGATCAGTTGGAACAATTTTGCTAGGAGCTTAAGCTAACTTCTATGAGTTCTCAAAAGAAGCTTTAACTGTGATGAAAGAAAACTAACTCTACAAGGGTTATTCTATTTTTAGAAAGAGAAGGAAAACTGAAATGAAATGCTAACCCTAGCAAACCCTAGTTTACCTACTAACCCTACTTTTGTAAGAAAAGAGATGGAAACTAACTAAATGAGTGTCATTGACTACTGAAAAGGTAAATTGCATTTATTCAGGATACTTCTGAAAATAAATGAGAAGAAATCATCTTTTTGTATTTTGGAGCGATTTTATGTGAAATTATGCTTGTGATTTATCTAGTTGTGATTGTGCATAGATTTGGTGGCGAAGGAAGGTGGATTTGGTTTTTGCAGAGGGTGAGGAAGGTGTGGAGAGGTCCTGAGAAGCCCCTAGTGCCCTTTTGAAGACTCTCATTGTGATCAAACTTTGAAAAATCACTCACAAGAAATTCTACATGAGGTTGTAGGGGATCGACAAGAGGTTCTACAAGAGGATCTATAGGAGGAGGTTGAAAGCTATTTTTCGAGTTTTGAAGGTGGAAAAATGATGAGAAAAGGCAAATGAAGGGTAGATGAAGGTGTTGAGGTGTCTAAAACTTGTCAAGGAAGATCAGGGACGAATGTGATGGTTGGATTTGTTCAAATGGAAAGAAAGCAGCTTTATGGAAAAAAATGCAGAAATTAGGGCAGATTGGTGAAATGCTTGTGAATGAGTTGGGAAATCTAGTAAAAGTAAGTTATTTCTGGTTGTTTCATGGAGGGATGGTGAGCTGAGATGTCCTGCAAGAGGTCTGCACATTTCCTTATCAAATCTGACCAAAGAAAGAACTAAAAAACAATTTTTGTCTAACTTGACCTAATTTCTGACCTACAAACAAAAAATGTTGAACATTATCTTATGAACAGAAAAGAATGTGAGAGAACTATGGTAAAAGAACATGAAATGATATAAGTAATTGAATTTGAACCAATATCAACTTTTCTAAATCAAAGTATCACACGAGCAGTTTCATGGAAGAGCAAAAGTTGTGTTTTCGGTGGCAGCAGTAGTGCCTTGACCTCAAATCATAGTCTCAAGAAGGGAGAAAGAAGATCAAGACTTGCTATTGGCCTTGTTGGATCCTTTTCTATCATTGCAGCAACTTAGTTAAGCAACTTGAAACAAAAGCAACTATACTAACCATCAAAAGCAATCTAATCTGATGAAGTAAAATGAATCTATGCAACAGAAATTAACTCATGAATGGAAGAAAAAACGTATAAGTACACAAAGGAGGTGTTGGGAAGCTTGGGTTGGACCTTAATGCAAGAGCTTCAGCCCTCTAAAAGAGATCAGTGCTGGATCAAAAACTGTTCCATCTTCATTTATCAAAAATAGCAGTTACATCAGATAAACTATTCTCAAAAGGAACTTGAAAATAAGCTAAACAATTTGCTGCACAAAAGTGCGAAAATATACTAATAACTAGCTAACCTACTAAGTTTCTAAGCCTTCTTATTTATACAAAAGGGGACTTCCAATAGTCCTCCTAAAATCAAAGAACTCGGCTTCTTAGAATTACAGATAAACAACAGTCCTACTTGACTTGCTCAGCTGCCCCTTGGAATCATCAACGTTTGCCTTTGTTCTCCAATTTATTGATGGAGGATTTGAGGAAAGAGTTCATTAATAAAGAAGACACCCCCCTACAAGTCATCTTCCATGTTTTCCTCGAGTTTGGTTTCCATTTGTTCTAAATTCCTTGTCTTTGTCCAAAATTGTCCAAAAAATATGCATGAAGCACACATTAGACTACATGGCAAAGTGACTAACCCAATTCACTCTATTAGCATAAATATATTCAAAAACATGCAACAAACTAATGAGAATGGTGGATTAAGTTGAAATAAGAGGTAGAATGAGCCAGTATAGTTACCCATTTGTGGGGCTCATCAGCGGCTACATGCCTCTCAATTGTGTTACAATGAGGCTCAAAGGCATATCTATTATTGAGAAAAAATGGAAAAACCTAAACATCCAAAAACCTAACCCTAGTAGATGAAGCACCAAAACTGTGGGCCCTGTTTGCGTAAGTTGGTACATCAACTTCTTGGGGTCGTAACCTTGGGATACGTTCTTCGTTTAGCTGTCATAATACTTCGTTTAGAAGATCTTGAAGAGAAAGCTCAAAACAATTAAACTAGCCAATTTTGGAAAATTTTAGGTTTCTCCATTTTCCCTAAAAACATTGTTTAGGGCCTCAAAATAGCTCTAGAAGTTTAGGATCTGAAGAACTACCAATAATAGTAAACTGTACTACAATTAAGGAAACTGAAATACTGAAAGTGACAATATTGGGGGTCCAAGTTGAATAGGTGGGTGGCCACCAATATCCACCTAGATCATTCCTTCCCGCTTAGGAAGCAATGGTCCCTATTGTGCTGAGTGCCTGCATGAGATGGGGAAACTTCTGGTGAACTTGATCCCTAGTGAGCCACTTTCCTTGGTGAAGGAGTTGGCCTGCTTTCACAACCTAATATAGTTGGATCTTCTGCTAGCTAGTGTTCTTGATCTGTGTGTCCATGATCTGATAAGTGAACCCTGTTCCATGCAGTGTGGGTTTAGCTCTATCATTGTGAGCTATTTTGCAACAATGGATGTGTCCAACAATGGTGGAAAGTATGGCCAAAGGCATTCTACATTGAAAATTGGGTGCAAACCAAGGAATGGTGGAATGCTAAGCTTAAAGGCATTTTCCCCCATAGCCTTGGTGATGGTGTATGGCCCATATCAAAGAAAAAAAAGCTTGCAGTGGGGTCTAGAGAGACGCTCCTTCTACAAATATAGCAAACTTTGTCGCCCACCGAGAACTTGTGCAACACCCGATGCTGGCCATGGCACTGCATGTACTTAGCAATGGCTCTATCCAATATATCATGAACCTACTAGTGGATGTATTAGATGCACTCAATGAGGATATTAGCCCTATCAGCTTCAGACTGGACATGAGTTGAATCTTACTCAATAGCTACAAATTGTATGGCCACATCAATTGGACATAATGGCTGAAATCCCAACCCTACCTGAAAGGGGTTGTGGCCTTTTGAGTTGTGGAGATCTCTATTGTAGTTTTGCTGGACATAGGGGAGGCTTTCATCCCATGTACGTGGATGCTTCGAGTTGTACGTTCATATAATGTGTACAATCATCCTATTGACGACCTTTGTTTCGTCGTCAATTTGCGGATGGAAAGTCATGGACTTAGTAAGTTTTGTATCTAGCATCAACCAAAGACTTGAAAAAAATGCACTCAAGAAACTGTTGTCCCGATCTGAGAAAATGGACTGTGGGATCGCAAAGTGTACCCACACTTGCTCAAGTAAGAGCTTAGTAGTGGCCTCTGTTGTGATACTCTTCTTGCAGGTTGTTACACAATAATTTATCACCACTTTCACTCCCGGTCTTCTCACTGTGTCATGTGTCCAAGTCAAACATGCTTATGACAGTCAAATGCTCTCCTTTGTTTCCAATTGACCCACTTTTCCTAAAGTATCTCCCTCATCCCAATTATAGGCTTAATAAATGTGCTGAAAGGCGCTGATGAACAGTCCATTTGCACTGCCAGCACATAAGTACACCTAATTCCTGCGATGGTGCGATTTTAAGCACCAGCACTAGGCTATGTGGTCTCTTTGGCGATGATCTGACAATCTACACTGATCACTTGTGATGTCAGCGCTGAAGCTCACTTCCGTACCAACAATGATCTAGATTGGGTGAATTGTTCCAACATTCGACCTTCCAGATGACTCCAGACTTGGTTGTTGGCCTTGTTTATGTCGCCCTTCCTTCCCTGGTGTGCCAGTTCCGTCAATTATGCTACCTTCCTTGGTGATAAGCGCTCCTTTCCCCCATTCATGGAGACTCCTTCTCCTATTTAAACTCTCACCATTGATATGCATTGCTAGTTCCTGATAGTTGGCTAGTTGAGCAGTGATGTTAGTGTTTGTGAGCTTGCTAGATAACTGGTGTGAGAGTGATAAGTGTGGGATTGTTGATAGCTTGTGGAAGGTTGTGAAGTGTCCTTGATCTTGTGTAAAACTTATGAGTGAGAGAGCTCTTGTATGTTGGGAGATCCATGTTCAAAGAGTGAATGCTTGAAGAACATGTTGGTTGTACTCTTTTTGAGAAAGCTTGTGACATCAAAACTTTGGTTGTAAGCTGACTCTTATTTCATTATTAATGCAATCAATGATGTTTTCCTATGTCTTGTATGTAATGTACTTGATAGCTCATGACTTCTTGACTTTGTGGGTAAATAGTTCATTGTTGTATCCAGTTACGTGCTTTGTTGTATTTCCTTTGCTTTGTTTCAGGTTCATCACTTGTTGAGAAGAAGGAAGCGGAAGCTGGAGTTGCGCAACAGAACTCCATCGAACGCCGGATGAGGTAGGCCTCCAACTTTAACTGTTTAAGGAACGTTATTGTTGATCTATCCTTGTTTGTGAGTAGACCCACTCTAGGGCTAGAGGGGTTGCCTCTGTTTGTAGAGGGAACAATTTCCTGCATCACAAATTGGGGACTCCGCTGGGGAAGGAGTTTTGGCCTTTGTTTTTCTTGTTTGCTCTTGCCTTGATTTTTTGATTTGGTCTCTTTTCAAGTTTTGGGGATTAGTTATCAGTCCTTTGAGTTTCTTGGGTTGATCTGGGGAAATACCCCTATTTAATTGAAGGATTGGCTATTTTTGATTTGGAAGTTTTGGTTTTCCTGTCACTGTTTTGAACATCATCGTGGATTTAATTTTAACAGTCGCGCTATCATCACGATCAACCTTTTATAACATCTTGTTCATCACGTAATTAAGCCTAACAGTAGTGAAGGTTCTGGAAATCGGACCATCACGGAAAGGTCGTGTACTTCCATGGGGACATCGCTTTGTTTCTACAGCTAATGCCTCATCAACACTTATTGCTTTTGTATTACCCGCACTGATTGCTGTAGAATTGATTTTCTCAATTCTGCCTCATGAGTCCACCAGTATTACTGGTCCCTTGCTTTTCTTGCTTGCTTGATGACTTGTTTTTTCATTGTTCATGGCTAAGCCACTTTCTCGTGAGCTGTTTTGAATGAATCTTGTCTTTTTGCTTATGTGACCCAGATCACTATTTCAAGTTCCTTGATATCTGTTGGCTTGGTTGCTTGTTTTCTCAAGGTTCATTTTTGGCTTCTTGTTGATTTGATTGAGCCTTCCCCTTAGCTTGTTTTTGTTTATTGTTTAGTGAATGTTATTGAACCAATCTTTGGCATTGATTCGATTTCTTTTCGCTACCGAACATAGATTACAATTGTTTGGATCAACGGGGCTTTTCCACAATTGCTTGTTGCTTGTTTGTTTCGTCTAGATTTAAAGACATCAAAATCAAAAGGTTGCATTCATTTAGTACAAAAGTGAAAGTGAATTTGCATTTCAAGTTTGCATATTGGAAAGCGAATGATAAAGATCTTCATTAGTAGTATCCGTGCACATTAGGAAATGGTGTCTGTATGCATTGAGTGACTGCCTTTGTTGTCTTGGTTTTCTTGGTTTGGAAATGATCTCTCTACCCTCCTGTAGGTATGCATTCATTGAAGAAAAAGGATTTTTCATGCATTCTAGCTGCATCCTAGGATTTATTATATAGATACGGTAAGGCCTGAAAACTAAAACATAATCCAAGATCAACTCTAAAATGAACTGAATAAATCTAACAACACATTCGAACATAACACACACTATTAGAGGTCTAGGCTAGAGACGTGCTTTGGCGTCATTAAACCTAGTCAATTTTGTCTCCACTCAAGGTTGGGTGATTCCTCCTTTTGTGACTCAATAGTGGTCTAGTACGAAATTGTGCTCCCACGTCCCGTCGAGTATATGCGGAGACCCCACTAGGTTATCATCCTTTATCCATAGGAAGCTGTGCCTGCCACCTTACAAACCATAATGCACCGAACACAACATTCGGGAAGATTGACTGCCATATGGAAAGTCCTTGGTTTTCATACGACTGCCAAGGTGTATATGTAGTTTTACGGATTGTCTAGTTAACCTTTTGCCTAGTTCTCCAGAGTAGTCACTTTTGCTCCTTTTCGGACTCCTTAAATTAAAAGGTTCATCTGAGAACTTGTCCTTTCAGGCTCATTAAACCTCGAAAGAGATAGACTCACCTTTTCGTCCTTTTCTCGACTCTTGAAACATGAAAAGGTCAAGTTTTGTTCCTATGTCATAAAATTCACCGCCCACGAAATATTCCTAGTAACAGTTCAAGATAAGAGTGCTTTTCAGGCTTGTTCTCGATGGCAACATTCCCCGAGTCTACCGGCCAAGGTTTCCCCCAGATGGAAATCCTGGTTCGTTTCCTTCATTTGGAAATGTCAGCGCTCCGTATATGGCAACATTGTCTTTGCCTGGGTTAACCATCGGTTTTCCCATATGGTTGTTTTCAACCTCAGTGGTCTTGAGTGCCATGACTCTTGTTCCACCGTCTCCTTCATCCGAACCACAACATGATGATTCCATGGCTAGGACTAGGCCTTCTTCCCTTGTTTCTTCCAACTCCTCTCCTTCTTTGCCCGGTGAAAGTTTCACACATAGTAACTAGGAGACTAAGAAGAAGAAGAAGAAAACAAATAAGAAGAAGAAGTCCAATAAGCACGAGGCCACCTGTCCACCTACTGCTCCAAGTACAACTCAGGTTGGAACACCTTCTATTCCTCTGTTGAAGGTTAAGTTTGCTTGTATATTGTGCAAGGGAGACCATCTTCTTCGTGATTTTCCTGGCATTCCTAGGATCTTAGAAGTATGGTCTCACAATCCAGCTCATGATGATGCTACCCTATCAATTGGAAACATTCAGAAGAAAGGGAAGATTCAAATCGTCTATAGACTATGTGATGAAAACCATCCCCTTCACCTTTGTCCACTCATGGATAAAGCTTCCGCTGTTTTGGAAAGTCTCACAGCTTCTTCACCCCAACTCCCCATTGGTTACCAGAGGCTCTCCTCAGACCCTCTACCTGTCGACAAAGAGATTGACTTAGATTCTTCTCTTGTCCATGCTCCTCTTTCCAAACCTCGTTGTGCTCAACCTGTTGTAGACCAACCATTTGTTAGAGAGAGTATCGACTTGGGTTCACCACCTATTGATCACTTTGTTTTGGAAAAGCATCATGCTCATGTTCTTCTTGTCTCATTAGATTCTCTCGAATCCAAAAATGACTCTCCTAGCCTGGTTGATCCAGAGAGTCCTTCTTCGGTTCCGGTAGAGCATGGGGGCAATCATGCGATTCCCCCACCAAGTAGTTTGGTCATTTCCTTCGACTAGAGTCACTTAACTATTGCCCGCCTTCCAGCGTATGTGCCTTTCGAGATTACAGTACACGCCTACGATAAGGCAGTACTTGGCACTATTCTGGATGAGGGTGCGTCTATCAGTCTTATGCCTTCCACTAATTGGCAAGCTTTGGGTTCCCCACAGCTTGTGCCAGTCACACAGAATCTGTTGGCCTTCGATGGAGGAGCCTGTCAACCTGTAGGAGTCCTCCCAAAGTTTCCTATTACTTTGGGAGGAAAAATTGTCTATCTCAACGTCATGGTTGTCCAAGGTGTGAATTTCAGTCTTCTCCTTGGCCGTGACTATATTTATGCCATGGGGGCCCTTGTCTCTTTAGTTTTCCATGTGGTTTGTTTTCCACAAGATGGAAGAATCGTGACCATAGATCAATTGTCATTCTTTAGTCACCTGGCACCTCCTGTGCCACTATCATCCTCTCTTGGTTGTTACTCACAACCAGTACCTTCCTTGCCACAGGTCAATTATGTGACTGCCCGTTCCATCCTCACCTCTGCTGATGATCATGCAGATGGTCTCGTACATCATGTACTGGGGGCATTGGAACCTAATCTGTCATGGGTGCATCATGACATGTATTACTCCCAGAATGCATCTCTTCCATCTCACGAAGACCTCTTGGGTGCGATGTTCTCGTATGGCCCATGAACAGGTGTCCCGAGGAGAGTTCTTTTACTGTGTCGACCTCGTTAAAAAATGAAATAAGGAGTTATGAGGATAGTTTGTTCCTATCTCAACCTCGTTAAAAAATGAAATCGGGTGTCATGAGGATAGTTTGTTCCTGTCTCAACCTCATTAAAAAATGAAATTGGGTGTCCCAAGGATGGTTTGTTTCCTGTGTCAACCTCGTTAAAAAATGAAACAAGGAGTTCCAAGGGTAGTTCTGACCTTGTGTTGACCTCGTTAAAAAATGAAACAAGGTGTATGAGGATAGTTTGTTCCTATCTCAACCTCATTAAAAAATGAAATTGGGCATCATGAGGAAAGTTCTTGATCTTGTGTCAACCTCGTGAAAAAAAATGAAATAGGGTTATGAGGATAGTTCTACTGTTTCAACCTCATTAAAAAAATGAAACACCTCCCCTTTCAAAATCGAGTCCTTGATTAAGATCTCGTAACATCCAGGTCGAGTCTTTCCAAGATCTTGAAAATGAACCTTCATTCCATCCACCTCGTTGAATGCAATGAAGCTTGGGGGGCATGCACCTTGGTTTGCGTTGTTATGCTGGGGGCATGCAAACTCATAACAAGCATAGTTTTTCGTTTCAAGCTTGTGTAAACATGAAACCGGATCCAAGCAGAGTTCTCCATGGTTCAAGCTTGTGTAACAATGAACCCATACCTCATTTGCATCTCGGGATTTCCATTTATCCGCTAAATTCTACTAGATGAGCCTTGGTTGTTTCATTCCATTGCCACCATTCTTTGGTTGATCATATGTTTTCACCTAGTTGCTTTCATTTCCTGAGGAACCATAGCGATGAGTGGTTTTATTAGCCAGCCTCTTGACCATTACATGTTTTTAGCAGTTCCACCATTGTCAGAACCAATTGATACCATTTATACCACTCAAGCCTCTAGGATGATCTGCTTTCAACTCTTTTTCGACCGTTTAAAGATGAAAAGATTGATGAGTTGTCGCTCTTGACTTGTTAAAAGTAAATAAGAGGTGGTCTCCTTTAAGCTCTTTTCTGACTGTCTAAAAATGAAAAGATTGTCAAGCCTTTGTCATTTCAAGGTCATTATTGGTTACGAAACGACGTGATTTCAGTCGCTTTTCTACTTTTTCCGGTCGAAGTCACTAATTATGAAAAGTACTCCTCGATCGTAATGGTTGGGCAGTTCTTTCGAGTATTGTTTTATACTTTTTTGGGCTCGAGAGACACAACTCTACGAAAAAGGACCCCCTTGGAGTTTTATTTTCTGTGTCTTTTTCAAAATTCCTAAACATGAAAAAGACTCTGAGATTTGCCTATGTCGGGCTCGTTAAACCCTCACAACATTGGACTTCTCACCATGACGAGACTCGAGCTTCTCCTCCCTAGGGCTCGTTAAACTATTACTAGGTTGGATTTAGTAGTAGGTTTATCATCGATTGTCTATGGCAGTGAGTCACTCTTGAACATTGACACTTCTGCTTCTTGTCAGGTTGGGACATCCATACATCGTCACTTGGCTTTCCGTGGGTTTGGGTTGTCATTTAGCCTCATTCCATCTGATTCATGCCGTTGTCATTAAGCCTCTGATCCTTTGGTACCTGAATGCTGCCACCCTCTGGAGTCGTGTCATTGACATGTTCAAGAGTATAATCCTTCTGCATTTTACACCTCTGTCTCCTTCTCTGATACTCCGTTTTACCATCTACCACTTGTTCCTTATCTCCTGTCATTGATGGGGGAAACATTATGGCCCTCCTGCGACGGGTCGTCTCCTATCGACATTAGCTCATTATCTAGGAGATTGATCTAGAGATCCCCTTTGGTACCTTAGAGCTTGCATGCCTCAATGGCAAGTTCTTTGCACCTGAAAGTCGATTTGCATCATTGGTTGTCGGTTGGGTGATTCCACGAGTGTTCAACTTCAGCTCTTTTTTCACACTTGGTGGATTGTACTAGACAGTACCTTGAGAACCATTGGCATTATTCATGGTTTCTCTCGTGCTTGTTAATGGTTTACCTTATCGACCAGTAATCAAGTGACTTTCTCTCATGCTCGACTTCAACGCCCCTATTCACATCTTAGAATTTGTACTATGGTCGGTTGGGTTCAAGACCCCAAACTTAGATGTCATATGTTCAGGCTGTGTGGATTGGTTTTTGGTTACATGACTCGTTGATGGATGGTTGTGACCATACCTGAGTCTTCATGGATGGCTCCGACCATACCTTTATCATTATCATGGTCTCATTAGCTAGATGGCTACACCCATACCACAAACCTATTTTGTATGTCTTCTCGATGGTTGCGCCCATGCCTAGACTACATGTACTTCAGAGATATCAGTTCGACTTGTGTACAGGTTCTTCCAGATGGTGCTCTAGCTCAGTTTTTTTGTAAAGCATTTTACCCCTCCCACTCTCTCGGGCTTCATACTGTAGGGGGCATCTATTACACAGTAATTTATCATCGCTTTCACCCCCAGTCTTCTCACTGTGTCATGTGTCCAAGTCAAACATGCTTATGACAGAAAAATGCTCTCCTATGCTGCCAATTGACCCACTTTTCCTAAAGTATCTGCCTCATCGCGGTTATAGGCTTAATAAACACACTGAAAGGCGCTGATGAACAATCCATTCATGTTTCCAGCACGGAAGTACACCTAATTCCCACGATGGCCCAATTTTAAGCACCAACACGGGGCTATGTGGTCTCTTTGGTGATGATCTGACTATCTACACTGATCACTTGCGATGTCAGCACTGAAGCTCAGTTCTGTGCCCACGATGATCTAGATTGGGCGAATTGCTCCAACAGTCAGCCTTCCAGATGACTCCAGGTCTGGTTGTTGGCCTTGTTTATGTCACCCTTCCTTC
The DNA here is from genome assembly GCA_000404065.3 of Pinus taeda. Taxonomy (NCBI): domain Eukaryota; kingdom Viridiplantae; phylum Streptophyta; class Pinopsida; order Pinales; family Pinaceae; genus Pinus; species Pinus taeda. Next base: position 64,929 of record APFE030877898.1, read on the forward strand.
CCTGGTGTGGTAGTTTTGTCAATTGTGCTACCTTCTTTGGTGATAAGCTCTCCTTTCCCCCATTCATGGAGACTCCTTCTCCTATTTAAACTCTCACCATTGATATGCATTGATAGTTCATGATAGTTGGCTAGTTGAGCAGTGCTGTTAGTGTTTGTGAGTTTGCTAGATAGCTGGTGTGAGAGTGATAAGTGTGGGATTGTTGATAGCTTGTGGAAGGTTGTGAAGTATCCTTGATCTTGTGTAAAAATTATGAGTGAGAGAGCTCTTGTATGTTGGGAGATCCATCTTCAAAGAGTGAATGCTTGAAGAACATGCTGGTTGTACTCTTTCTGAGAAGGCTTGTGACGTCAAAACTTTGGTTGTAAGCTAACTCTTATTGCATTATTAATGCAATCTATGATGTTTTCCTATGTCTTGTATGTAATGTACTTGATAGCTCATGAATTCTTGACTTTGTGAATAAATAACTCATTGTTATATCTGGTTATGTGCTTTTTTGTATTTCCTTTGCTTTGTTTCAGGTTGATCACTTGTTGAGAAGAAGGAAGCGAAAGCTTGAGCAAAGCAATGGAACTCCATCGAGCACCATTTGAGGTAGGCCTCCAACTTTAACTGTTTAAGGAAAGCTATTGTTGATCTGTCCTTGCTTGTGACTAGACCCACTCTAGGGCTAGAGGGGTTGCCTCTGTCTATAGAGGGAACACTTTCCTCCATCACACAGGCCACCATGATGGCCATATTAGAGAATCTGTCAACAACCAGGAAAACACAATCATTTTTGTGCTTAGTAGAAGGAAGGGTTGACATGTAATCCATGGAGACAAACTATGAAGGATGATTAGGAGTATGTAGAGGCATATACAAGCCTTGCTCTCTGATGTTTGGTTGGCCAATGGTGCAGGTGGTGTAGGATCTAATGTACTTCCCAACATCCTGACGAAGTTTTGGCAAATAAAAATACTTCTGCAATACTGCCACTATTTTCTCTACTCTGAAATGTCCAACAACCCGACTGTAGTGTGCCTCCCAAATCATCTTCACGCGCTCGCTTGAAGGAACACATATGTGTCCCAGGTGGTATAATAATGCATCCTAAAGGTGAAAAATTGGAACTTTATTCACTTCCAAGATGTAGCCACCCTAATGTCTTCAGCCCACAGGAGTCAAGTACAATGATAAACGTCATGACTGGTGGTTGGCAAAGGCAATCAATGACATTATCGGTGCTTCCCTTCTTATAATTAATTTTCAAATGGAACTATTGCAGGTAGGTGGACCATTTCGGATGGCGATCATTTGGCAACTTCCCTTGTGTCTGTATGAACTGTAGAGGTTAGTGGTCTGCGTTGATGACCATTTCCTTCCCCAGAATGTAATTCTTCCAATGAAGGCAAGCCTACACAATGGAATACGTTTCTTTGTCATACGTGGGGTACTTTTGGACTGTGTTTGAAAGTGTATCGTTGTGGTAAGCCACCAGATGCCCATGATGAGTAAGAACCACACTAATAGCATAAGCAGAGGCATCTATCTCAATCTCAAATGGTTGTTTCATGTCTAGTAATGTGAGCGCTGGTGCATAACAAAGGTGATTCTTCAAGTCTGAGAAAGCTTGTTGTTGGGTTTTAGATCAAAAAAACTTTTCTTTTCCTCCGCCTTTGGTGACTTAGATCAAAGGCCAAGTGATATGAGAGAACCCCAACACGAACCTATGGTAGAAGTTGGCAATACCTGAAAGGCTACAAAGCTCTCTTAGAGTGGTTGAGGCTCTCCAATCCTGAATGAATTGTATCTTGGATAGGTCCACATGTACACCCTACACATCAATTATGTACCCTAGCTATTGAACCTAGGTTAGGCCAAACGTGCATTTCTCCAATTTAGCACATGGCTTGTGTTGTCGCATGGTTTGAAGGACATGTCAAATATGTTGGAGGTGTTCATCCCAAATCTGGCTAAAGATCAAGATGTCATCTAAATACACCACCGCAAATGCATTGGTGAAGTGTTTCAAGATGTCGTCCATCAATCTCATGAAGGTTGCAGCCATGTTTGTGAATTTGAATGGCATGACCAGCCATTTGAAGAGGCCCTCCTCGGATTTGAAGGAAGTCTTCCACACATTAGAGAGTTCGATATGCACTTGGTGATAACCTAACTTCAAGTAAATCTTGCTGAAATATTTGGCCCCCTTGAGATGGTCAGGAAGGTCATCAATCCATAGGATTGGATAGCTATTTTGAACAATGATCTTGTTCAATGATCGATAGTTAATAAAGAGCCTCCAGGTCCCATCCTTCTTTTGTACCAATACAATTGGGCTCCCACAGGGTGATGAGCTTGTCCTGATGTGCCCTTTATGAAATAGTTGTTGAATCTGCCTCCCGATCTCATCATTCTCCATAATAGAGTGTCAATAGATCGACTCATTGGGCAACATCACACGTGGGGCTAGATCGACGGATTGCTTGACCTGACAGTGTAGAGGTACCCTTGTAGGTGAGGCGAAAATATCCTTGTACTCCTCCACAACCTTGTCCATCTTCTGTTATTGTGCAGAGGAGCCCTTCTTGGAAGCCATGGCCATGACCTCCTTCTTACCCTAAGGGCGAATCATAAGGAAAGAAAATTTCTTGGTCTGGGAAATCATCTTACGACATTGCTTTATAGTGATCAAATAGATGGTAGTAGGTAGGGCTACCTCTAATATCTTGTACTACTTGTTGGCCAAGGTAATAATATTAAAGCGAGGTCTAAGCTCATATGTAGCATGTAACTTCCATGAGTATGGTTGCCCTAACAATACAACACAAACTTCAAGAGGAGAAACATCACATGGTACCTCATCCGTGAAGGGATTGATGTTATAGGGAAGGTGGCACTTCTGGCTAATGTGAGGATATCGTCCTTTTCGAAGCCACTTGATGGTGTACGACTATCGATGCTTTGTAGTCTTTAGGCCTGGCTACTTCATGACCTCTATTGAAATGAGTTTCTTTTGGCTCCTGCTATCGAAAATGAACTATAGCAGAGAACCTTTACCCACATCTATGAGTGGAAGAGGTGTTCCCCCTCCTCTAGATATTCAAGCTCGGTCTTCTAGATATTGGTGGTGGCCACGGTGGCACTGGGATCCACATAAATGATCTGATTTCCTTTGTTAGTTCCCTTATCAGGCTTTCATTCAGAGTCGAAATGCATGTTTGATTCAGAAGCCTTCAGCTTGGGAACGAGTGAGTGCTTGACTCGTCACTCACTTGTATTCTGATTGGAGCTCTTATGGAACTCACACCATTTTCCCGTGTCCTTCTTTATATTCATGGTGTTGTTCTTTTCTTGCAGATTCGGCAAGCTATCCTAGGTGGCCCCACCTTGGCTTGGTACTTCATTCATTGGTTTGGGGGCACCTTTTCCTTGCTTTTGATTCAAAGATCCAAAGTCCCGCTTCTTCTATTTAAATTTATACTCAATCTTAACAACGTACCAGTACGCCGTGCCAAGAAAGGAAATGTCCAGTAATTCCAACTCGTCCTGGATGTACATGGATAGATATTCACAGTACTTGAGCACCAAATGTGCTCAGTATCCTTAATACCCAGCTTCGTGCAAAGGGTATCGAAAATATTTGTGAACTGCAACACATCTTGGTCCCTTCCTTGTCGTAGCATGCTCCAGTTTATGTATTTATATTCATAGCTCCCAAGAGGATAATATTGTTCCTTGATGGCGTCTCGGAAAGAATCCCAAGTGGGTATGGTTGAATACAATGAGGGTTCCCTCTCGTCCATTTGTTCACAATAGGTTTCCCACTAGTCCTTGACACATGGTGTGGCTTTGAGAAGTGCAAAAGTAATCGTTTCCTGATTGGAAAAGCCATGAACTGAAAAATATCCTTCCAACATATTTAACCATTTATCTATGGTGTTTGCATCTATCAAGCCTTCAAATATGGGGATATCAAAGTTAACTTGTACCTTAAAAGGAGTGGTGCCTCCAAAGTGGCTGCTCGATGAAGATGCATCGCCTCTGGGTAGCCGTCGAAGGATCTGGGCAAAGTTATCCATCATCGTATCCCTCTATCACTCGAGGTATTGCTCGAACAACATTTTGAAAGGATCTCTTGTGCCCTCATCTTATTTTTATTCCACCATGGGAGGCCATCAAGATTTGTGAGGCTGATCTTGAAATGGTTCAACTAGATCGAGCCCTAACTCCTTATATCCCAACCTCGTTGGGGATATGCAAAGAAAAATAAAGAAAGAGCTAACCATTGTAATACCACTGATCTTAATTTAAACGTGAACAAAAATATATATATATATAACCATTAATAAAAATATGCAGTAGAAATAACATTTCATTTCATTAATATCAAACATTGAAATATGGTTATAAATAGAATGGAAATAAGACTAGCTCGGGCGATGGTAGCTTATCTATGAGAAGAGATGTGGTGGCTACATGCCTCTAAAATGTCCTACAATGAGGGTCAAAGGCCTATTTATTATTGAGAAAAAATGGAAAATCCTAAACATCCAAAAACCTAACCCTAGGAGATAAAGCGGAAAAACTGTGGGCCCCGTTTGGGTAAATTGGTACATCAGCTTCCCGGTGTCCTAACTTTGGTAAACGATCCTCGTTTGGCTATTGTAATACCTAGTTTTGAAGATCTCAAAGAAAAGGCCAAAACAATGTAGTAAGTCAATTTGGAAATAATTTTGGTCTCTCTTTTTTACCTAAAAAAATCATTTAGGGCCTCAAAACGGCTCCAGAAGTTCAAGACCCGAAAAACTGTCAAAAATAGTAAATAGTGCTACAATTAAGGAAACTAAAAAACTGAAAGATACAATGTTGGGGGTCCAAATGGAATAGACAGGTGGCCACCAATATCCACCTAGATCATTCCTCCCTGCTTAAGAAGTAATGGTCCCCATTGCATTGAGAGCCTACATGATATTGGAAAACATCTGTTGAACTTTGCCCTTGGTGAGCCACTTGCCTTGGTGAAGGAGTTGGCCAGCTTTGACAACCAGATAGAGTTGGATCTTCTACTTCCAAGTGTTCATGATTTGTGTGGACATGATCTGATCAGTAATCAGGGAAAATTTTAAGAACCCCCCCCTAAATTTACATGTATAATAAATGGGTGAATCTCCATGGTATATAGGAAAAATGGAAGGCGATTTTATCAATAATATGATATGTATATATAATTTTTTGGCGAATCTCTCACCAGGCATGGCGAATATTTTACTCAATTATAAAATATTGTGTTTATTGAATACACAAATGAAATCATTGCATTTCTTTAAAATATCTTTTGAAATCAAAATTACCGAAATTACATATCGATAATCTAGTGGGTGTAAGATAAAATTCACCCGTGCCATTCACAGAAAGCATGAGAAAAAACCTAATACTATATATAAAACGAAGAAAAATTCAAATTCATCACCTCTAGGGACCTCATAACCAACCTTCCAATACACAAGTATGTTCTTGTTTGCAATTAGAAAAATTACCCCAATTACAATCTGTTTACTCCACTTCTAGGGACCTCGTAACCACCCTGCCAATACACAAGTATGTTCCCGTTTGCAATTAGAAAAATTACCCAAATTACAGTCTGTTTACTGCAGCATATGTTGGAAAGTTATAGAAGGATGACTACTGCAATCAATCCATTCCTTTTAGTCTTGGATTTGTTTTAGTTTAAAACAGAAGTATACAAATATACTTGTCCAATGTCTATGCTTTAACCATTCACCTTAAGATGTTTTTACAATATAATTTCCTAAGTCTATTTAATATCTTCATTATCATAAAAACCAACCTATATCCATCTTAACTCCACATCTACCACTCTTAGGGGGATGAAATCTATTTATCCCTCTGAGCACTTGGTATACCCAGAATTAAGATGGATCTAAGATGATAGAATATCCCCTTTAAATAGTCTATTCTCACATGAATACCATGGTATTACAATGGGTTATCATAAACCTCGAGCTTAAAAATTACTATTACGAATTTATAAAAATTAATAAAATTAATAGTTGATTTGTATTTTACTTTTATTTTAACCAAGCTAAAATGTTTAACATACATCAAATTACAACATCCATTTTACTCTTGATCGGATCAAATATTTTTTCACTCTATGCTAGTTTGCATATCACGATATTTGATACCTCGGGGGTTAGTAGATCCAGAGTA
>APFE030877899.1:2782-20888 GCA_000404065.3 Pinus taeda
CCCCTGGATCCCAAAACCGGGACTACCAGCTTGATTTTTCATTATTTTCCTTTCAATGTTACAATACATATTTATACATGTCGAAGCATCCAATACCATGGATTAAAAAACCATCACGTCCAAAACCATGGACCGAAAACCATCACGTCCAAAAACATGTGTGAAAAACATGCACAAAACCATAGGTGGGTCCACCCAACCTAACATAGGGTCCAAAACCAAAATTTTCTAGGGTGCTGCCACGGACCCCATAAAGTGGGGTTACGGGTGCCCCTCAAACCCCCTGTGACCTGCCCCCCTCTAACCCCCAGTTAACTACGTGGGCTAGTCATGGAAAGAATATAACACAACCCAACAAAGTGCACCCTAACTTGGCACACTCCTTCATGTTGAAGACATGTGCCCTATCCAGTTGCATGCATGAGCCAACTTGTTGCATGAGGGCGCACTCCTAGAAAATAGGAACTGCCTTAAGTCCTTCTTAACTAATTCTTCATGCGTTGACAAGTGGCACTCATGCATGTACTAGTTTTTCATGTTAAATTATTTAAATAAACTCATTTAATCATTCTTTCAATCATCATTTCATTTGAGTTGAGCGCGCAACTAGAGAATTAATAAGCCCTTCATCAACCAGTGCATCAAGTAAGTTGCATGCTCAATATTTTATGTTTTCATGATTCCTCTATCAAATCTTTCTTTGTTTACTTTAAATCTCTTGTTTTATATTTTTTTGCTACCATTTTAGATTAATCTTCATCTTGCAAGTGTTCATCAATTGTCGCGTGCAAGTAACTCCTCACATTCTTGAAACCCTTCATCTTCCACCATGCATGTGACAACAATTATAAATCCTTGGAGATCATTATTCTCCCCATATTAGCATTGAATTATATTTTTTAAGCTTGTTTCTGAGCAGTTTTACAAGAAGAGCACACTTCTTAAGCTCGAATCTTCTTCAACCTTGAAAATTGCACCTCATTTAACCTAGTTTTCTTCCTGAGCGCATGGGTGCATCATGAAGGAATGAAGCTTTTCCCTTCAAACCTTTGAAGTTCTACATTGCGCCCTCTTTTCCTTAGGGCACATGGGTGCATCACGAAGGCACAAATCCTCATTATTCATACCTTTAGCATGCTACAATACACCCTCCTTTTCCTTGAGCACATAGGCACACTTTGAAAAACAGTGTGCCTTCCTTGTCTCCCAGGGTGCATGGGCACATAGAGAAGACATGAATGCCTCTTCCTTCAACTCTTTAGGGTGTTACAATGCACCTTGATTGATTTTTTCCTCTTTCTTGAGCGCTTTAGCACACAACGAAGCCTTGAATCACCATGCAAGTCCCCTTCATGCCTTGAAAGTGCACCCTCCTAGTTTTCATGTGTATTTTTCTTGCATGTAACTTATTTTCTATTGTCGTTTATTTTTTTTCATGATATATCATCCGTGATGACTCTTTGAATGTGATTTACAAGTTTTTTTGCATAATTAGTTTTTTTAAGTTGATCTTGTCGCTATGAGTGTGATTCCACAAATAGGTGACCGTACTACAAGTGTCTTCATTGTGTCATCATATGTTGAAGACATGTCACCTCGTAAAGTAGCCTCAAAATATATTCACAAGAAACTGCTAATGAGCCTATCAAAATTGAAAAGAAAAATGTTCCTATATATGCAGACACTTAGTGTTTTATTAACAAGATGACAGAGGTTACCTAGAGCAAGATCTAGAACAATTCATGCAGAAGAAGTTTTTGGAGGACTTAGAATATGTTCATGCATATATCAACATTAAGAGGTCCATGATACACAATATCACATGCAGATTCCCAGTCATTCCATGTGCTAAAGATATTGAATGGATCATCACACACATGGATGACTCACACCTTGTGCTATGCACTGAGAGTGGGAGTCACCACACCACCTATTATGGTGAGTTTATCCAAACATAGTATAATATGCTTAGTCCCAATGAGTACGTAAATGATATTTTCTACACAAGATGGGCTACCCTCAACATGACTGATGTTATTAAACAATGTTGTCGAGAACTTGCTAAGTTTAGACATCGCCCATCGACAATTTATCCAACAAATATTTTAAGAGACATTTATCAATATTTGATGGCTATGTATTGTTAGATGTTTGGGCATAAGAATGTTGAGGTGTTCCAAGAGAATTGGATATATATGCTCAATCTAGTGGTGACATGTGGTAAAGCTTTCAATTGGGTGAATATGTTATTTTATGAATTGCAGTGACAGGTGGGGCAGACCAAAGCATCTTTATAGACAAATCAAGCACCAGAATTCTACATGTTTGTGTAGAGCCTCATGAATGCTTCATTTTGATACTCTTCCTTACTAATTTTTCCTCTCTTTGACCATCATCACCAACTCAAAAGGCATCAAACAACAACTTTTTTTGCATGGTAAGGTATTTAATTGTCTTATATTTCATATTTAATAATGTTCCTTATTATTGAATTAATGCTTGTATTAGCTACCGAATTCATGAAATTCTACAACTAATCTATGTTTTTGTATCTAACTCCAAGATTTACCAGGATCCAAGGTGCCAACTAAGAAGAAAAATATATGGATAGGTGGAGATTGATCTCTTCAACAATTCCCACCTATCCAGCTGAACCATATCATCAAAGGATTGCTCGATTGCTTGGTCAAAGGGTGAAATTCAACATGTTGTTGAACAATCGAGCGAGAGTCCGAAAATCTTATGCTTCACGATTTGCTTTTCCAAATTGAAAATCGTGACCAAACAATATTTTGATACCTGTTAGAAGCTAAGTTTAGAAGTTTGTTAGCTAATGGTAGGTGTAAAATCCTCGAACAACTATTTAACACAGGCTTTTATAAATACTGTGCAACAAAACATGAACAGTGGTTGAATTTGATGTATGTGATGGTGATGTTTTAAAAACTCGGTTTTCCTGTTAATGAAGAATGGAGCTTGATGCATAGCTGACTGTGTGATTAGAGTTTCGTGACTTCCTCTTTGTGGAGGGCCCCTGTAAACAGTGAAGGTTATGCATTTCTATATTTCTTTTATATCATTTATATCAATTATTTATATGCTCTATAATCATTTTGCAACATTGATTTTAATTAAATAGAAATAGAAAGATTTCACTAATGATGATAATTGTAGCATAGACACCTTTCATAGATTTATTTATAGCTTTCATTTCAAAAGCATTTCATAGATTTCTTTATAATTTCCTTTCAAAGTGTTTCATTTCAGAACATGAGTGATTTCTTTACAATATCATTTCAAAGTGTTTCATTTTAGAACATGAGTGATTTCCTTACAGTTTTGTTTCAAAGTATTTCATTTTAAAGCATGAGTGATTCCTTTATAGTTTTATTTAGAGTGTTTCATTTCAAAAGCATTTTATTTCAAAGCATGAGTGATTGATAATGAGAAGACGTGTGGTTTTCATTTTAACTAGAGGTCAATTTCATTTTAGTTTTTATGCAAAGGATTGTTAGAACATTAAATGAATACTTCTTCTTTTAGAGATTAAATTTGTGTTGCAATAGATTAGTTAAGTTTTTCTTAATTCAATAAGACAGTATAAATTTGCTTTAGTTTCATTTTACAAGTGTAAAGAGAATTTTTTATTTCATTAGAAAGGAGTGAGTAGGAATGTAATTGATATTGAATATGTTAATTTCATTTTCTTTAAAGAGTAAAATAGGAACACAAAACATCCTTAGAAATAATTTTCAATAACTCAATCATACACATTAATAATCTGAAGGATTCTAGCATATATAATGCACTTGCACTTCACAAGTTTACCAATTCCGATCGATAATTTATGTAACAATTTAAGACAATTAAATTGACAAACATTTTGGCATTGTTATCGAGGAAGTGTAAATGGAAGTCTTTATCTTTTCATAATTAAAAACAAAAACATGATATGCATAGGGAAAGATATTCTAGAGGAAGATTTGTAGGTAGAGGTAAGATTTTAATTCCAACAACATCACTCACACCACCACGACCTCGTAGTGCCACACCACCCACACAAACTCGAATTTCATCCATACCAGGCAAACACAAACTCCCTAAGGTATTAAAATCCGAAATCTAACCTAGAGATTCACCAACTTCATCAACAAAAGCCATAATAGAATAAGATCGCATATCTCCAACAATAGGAGTAATTTTCCTATCTTCAACTGGAGAACAACTTCTAGCTCAAGAGCTAGAAGTTCATGCTGAAGAAGAGAAGGAAGAAACCTATTCTAACAAACCATTGATAGAAGAACCAGAGGAACTAGAGGAAGTTGAAAACCCAATTTTGGAACCATAACCCTATATTTGTTCTGAAGAATCTACAATGGCTAGATAAGGGGAAGGAGAGGTACATAATGTGAATGATGAACAACCTAGGATTGGAGGAGGAAGAGGAGGAAGTAGGGGAGATGGAAGAGGTGGAGGAAGAGGAAGAGGGAGAGGAGAAGATATAAATCTAGAGCCCTTCAGATTTCCTATCCTCGATGAAGATACAACTGTGAAAATGAAAAATATCTCACTCTTTATCCTTCCAAACTTTCATGGACTAAGGAATGAAGATCCTAAAACATTTCTCCTTGTATTTCCAGTCTTGTGTAGATCATATGATTATCTGCATGATGCTCAAAAGCTGAAATTATTCCATGCAACCCTTAAAGATGCAGCATTAAAAAGGTTTATGAGTTTAGGAATAAATTCCACAAGAACATGGGAACAAATGAAAAATACATTCTTAGAGAAATATAAGGGCTATTCTATGCCCCATAATATTAGGGATGAATTCTTTAAAATGGTACAGAATGAAAATCTTGAAGACTTTGTTGAAAGATTTTCTTATAATGTTAAAAGGGAAAAAAATGAATAATCTAGATGAGGAAACTTTGAAAGCTCTCTTCTTGAAATGCATTAAATATGAGTGGATTCATCTTCTTAATCTAATGGGTAAGGGATACATTTCTCAGTTGTCACTTGGAGAAATTTGTGAGTTATGCATACACATTTCAAGAGGAAAAGCAAGAACTGGGAAAAATCCAAGAGATCCTCTTTTATCCAGGATTAATAAATCTATAGTTGGGATAGTAAGTAGAGCAGACTTAGGTAATTTTCTTGATAGTTTAAAAAATATATATTTTAGGGAGTCTTAGTGAACAAGTTGACACCCTAAAAATACAAAACAAGAAAAAAGATGAAAATGAAGCATTATCCATTTTTTGTCCTAAGTGTAGAAAGAAACATGCCTTGAGAGAATGTCCTCTTGATCTAAGGAGTGTAGAAACTTGTCTTCCCTCAATACCAGGTCTTAAAGTTGTTTATTAAGAAGAAGTAGTACCAAATCAGGTAGATCCTCTTTATTTTATTACTAAAAGACCATGGAAAAATTCACAACCAAATACAACTCAAGGTTTTAACACCCACCAACCATTTGCACAACCATTGCAAAGTAATTGGAATGCACCAATTCCTTGGAAATATTGGCCACAACCTTGGTTACAAGGATGGTAAACTCCTTACGGAAAATACCCTCAATATCCTCAATATCAACAATTTCAACAATCATATCCTATTTTTCCTCCACAATATTATCCTCGGCCTATTTAGCAAACTCAACCACAAAATTTGAATCCACAAATTTCATTACCATTTCCTCAAAGACCAAAGCAATTGCATGCCTAACCACTTCCAAATCCAAATAATAATAAAAACTCACAACCTGCTTACAATATGGAAGGACAAAATTTCCAAACTTACATGATAACTCCACTAGATCTAAACAATGTCCAACTTAGATTTGGTAGAGTATTGGAGAAAAGGTTCTTGTCAATTGTTATTCATAAAAGTGAAAAAATATCTAAAGAAGAGAAGTCTCTTAATGAAAAAGAAAAAACTCAATAACAAGTTACTCCAACACATCCAAATAACTCGACTCCTATTATGGAACAACCTTCAGTATCTGTTTCAAAACCACCTTTTCCTAAGAGATTGAAAATTGATGGAGTAGAAAAGCAGATTTTATTGCCTGGTTATGATATGATATATGAACTAAAGAATGTTTGCATAAAAATTTCTTTGCTACAAGACAATAAGGAAATACCAATTTTTCAAAGATAATTAGAGAGTTGAGAATAAAGAAACCAAGAAGAAAAAGAAAAGAAGTCAAAAGAATCCAACTAGTTGGGGAAATTGCATATATCATGATGGGTAAAACAACAAATCAAAAATATCTTGATCCAAGAAGTCCCATTGTGAAGACACAAATCAATGGTGTCGAGATCCTAAATACATTGATTGATCTAGGAGAAGCTATAAACATCATGAGTAAACAAACTATGAATCAACTAAAACTTCCTAATCTTCAATATACACCTGCATTGTTACAATTAACAGACAAATCTGTAATCAAACCTAATGGTTTATTAGAAGATATATGTGTACCCTTAGATTCTTGGGAATATCCTGTTGATTTCATGATTTTAACACCCAAGAATGACTAGAAGGACATCCATTGATTTTAGGAAGACCATGGTTGGCTACAATGGATGCTTTCATAAGTTGTAGATATGGTGGCATGTTTATCTCTAATGGAAATTCAACAAAGAAATTCACATTGTATCCACTTGCAAGAACAACGATAGAAGTTGAAATGAAGAATGGTTAGATGATGACACTTATATAAGACCAATATTTGCTACTTCAAAAATTGATGAGGAAGATTGAAATTTGAATTTAATGGAAAATAATGAGTCTTCATCAAATTATGAATCTAGTCGGAGTTTTCAAGAACAATGCAATATTGAATATTTATCATCTCGTCAACTATCCTTGCATTCTATGGAAAATTTTGGCAATTCCACAATTGAAATATTTCTAGGAAAAACTTTGAATATCAATAATAATTTGGAAGAAGTCCAAAAGAAAGAACTAATAAAGATTTTACAAGAACATTCCTCTACTTATGCATGGGAATCTACTAAAATGAAGGGAATTGATCCTAGTACTTGTATACATCATATTTACACTGAATAAAATTCCAGACCAATTCGACAACCTCAAAGAAGAATGAATCCAAATATAAGGGAAATTGTTAAAGAGAAACTACAAAAATTGTTGAATGTAAATTTCATCTATCCAATATTAGACAGTCAGTGGGTTTCACCCTTAGTAATTGTTCCTAAGAATAATGGAAAATGGAGAGTATGCATTGACTATAGGGAATTGAATAAAGCCACTTTAAAATATCATTTTCCACTTCCTTTTATAGATCAAGTTTTAGATACATTGGAAGGAAAGAAATATTTTTCATTCTTGGATGGTTTTAGTGGGTATAATCAAATCCAAATAACCCCAAAAGACCAAGATAAAACTACCTTTACCTTCCCATGGGGAACATATGCTTACCAAATACTTCCTTTTGGATTATGTAATGCACCTGCAACATTCCAAAGAGCAGTATTAGGCATTTTTTTTCTGATTTAATTCATGATTGTGTGGAAGTATATATGGATGATTTTACAATTTATGGAAATTATTTTGAAGAATCTCTTAAAAATTTGGAAAATTTTCTCATTAGATGTAAAGAGGCAGATCTCTCATTAAGCCATGAAAAGTGTTTTATGATGTTTATTGAGGGAATTGTTTTACGACACTATATTTCAGGAAATAGAATTAGAGTGGACACATTTAAAGTAGAAGTTATTTCTAAATTATCAATTCCAACTTGTCAACGAGATGTTAGAAGTTTTCTTGGTTTCACTAGTTACTATATAAGATTCATAGAAATCTTTACAAAAATTGCATCCCCACTTTTCAAATTTCTCACAAAAGGCTTTGAATTCAATGGCAATTCTGATTGCCAAAAGGCCATTGAAACATTAAAGGAGAAAATCTCTGAAGCACCGATTCTTAGAGGACCAAACTGGAAACTACCTTTTCACATTTCAACTGATGCTTCAAACACATATTTAGGAGTTGTACTAGGACAAAAGGATTTAACTCCTTGTGCCATTTATTACACCAATAAAAATTTGACTCCTACAAAGTTAAATTACACTGTAATAGAAAAGGAGTTTTTAGTTGTTGTCCATGCCATCAATAAATTTAGACATTACATTATTGGCTACGAAACTTTTATACATACAGATCATTCTACAATTAGGTACTTAATGAATAAACCTGTCACTAATGGCAGAATTACAAGATGGTTGTTGTTGTTGCAAGAGTTTAAATCATTATTTTGGATCGACCTAGGAAACAAAATATAGTTGCTGACCTTTGTCTAGGATTCAAAATGATAATAATGATGTACTTGTAGAAGATAATTTCCCTGATGAATATCTTTTTGCAGTATCTTCTAAATCACCTTGGTTTGTAGATATTTATAATTATTTGGCTACATGGAATTTACCATCATATTTATCTCCTCGAGAAAAAATGAAGGTAATTAAAATTAGTGCATCTTATTCATGGATAAATGAAGAATTGTATAAAACAAGGCTAGATCTAATGATGAAGTACTAGAGATATTGAAATTTTGTTATGATGAGCCATGTGGAGGACACTTCATTGACAAAAGAACTTCCTACAAAGCCCTTCTCTTAGGATACTATTGGCCTTCCCTTTTAATGGATGCCAAGGAGTATGTTAAGAGATGTGATAGTTGTCAAAGGATGGGAAAACATGTTCCCTCTTATGAAATGCCTCTATAGCCTCAAGTACTTCTTGAGCCTTTTGAAAAATGGGCTCTAGATTTTATTGGTCTAATCAATCTACCATCAAGACAGTAAAGGTACATTCTTGTTTTCACTAATTATGTTACAAAATGGGTAGAAGCTAAAGCACTCCCTTTTGCCACTAAAAATTTTGTAGTTTCGTTTCTTTTCGAGGACATCCTTACTTGTTTTGGTGTCCCAAGGGAAATTGTAATAGGTCAAGGTACTCAATTCACATCCAAGTTGGTATGGAAGATAATGGAGGAGCACAAAATCAAACATCAAAAGTCCACTCCATATCATCCTCAAGCAAATGGACAAGTGGAGTCCACTAATAAAGTAACTGAAGCAATTCTCAACAAAATTGTGCATCTATATAGAAGAGACTGGGAAGAAAAGCTTCCAGAAGCTTTATGGGCATATTGTACCACATGGAGAAACACTACAGGGCATACTCCCTATGAACTTATTTATGGGAATCAAGTCCTTTTTCCTATTGAGTTTCAAGTAAAAACTTTCAAGACAACAGTTAAATTGGGTTTTGATCTTTCAGAAGCACATAAACAAAGAATGGAGTAGCTAAATGAACTTCATGAGATAAGACAAGATGCAATCCAAAGAACCAATCTAGTTCAAAAACAGAGATCCAGATGACATGACAAATATATCAAAGAAAGAAAGTTCCATCTAGGAGATTGCGCATTACTTTTTGATTCAAAATTCAAAGATTTTCAAGGGAAATTTCAAACTCATTGGCTTGGGCCGTATGAGATTGAAACAGTTTTTGATAAGCATGCAGTTAGGATCACAACTATTGATGAAGAAAGAATCAACTTCCTTGTAAATGGTCATAGATTAAG
Source organism: Pinus taeda (assembly GCA_000404065.3). NCBI lineage: Eukaryota > Viridiplantae > Streptophyta > Pinopsida > Pinales > Pinaceae > Pinus > Pinus taeda. The sequence continues at coordinate 12,399 of APFE030877899.1, forward strand.
AATTTATCATAATCCATTGACAAAGGAAGAGTTTATGAAATATCTGCAAGACAACACTGATTTTCAGTTGGTTAAGAAGGATCTTCCTTCTCCTCCAACTTGAATCTCAAGCCTTGTTCTTATATATATATATATTATATATAATAAAATTTGTATAAACATGAAAACCAACATTGTTGGCATGTTTATAGAGAAAATTCAGGGTGAAAACCAAGTAATTTTGGCATTCTAAATTTTCTTTCCCATTCCTATTTTCTTTTTATCCCTCTTCTTTTTAGAATAATTAGCTACATACTTAATGAGATTCTATAGCTTTGACAGAATTCTGTAGCTAAGGTTTGACTAGAACCACTAATTGGCGCAATTAAAGAAATGATCAAATCCTCCCTTGGAAGCATCTAAATACAATGCAAAAATGAGCAATCAAATGTTAGAATCATCAATTCAAAAGGTATAAAAATATTTAATTTAATAATAAGAGTCAAAAAATTATTATATGAACATTATACCGCTAGTTCGAAAACCATCATTATCGAAAGTGGGATGAAAATATATTGTCAAATCAAATAAAAAAGTTTGTAAATCGTTATCCATCCCTTGTCATTACACAACACTCCAGTCTCTAATTCCATGTTCATTGTTGAGATCGCCCAACTCATATTCATTCATACTCTAATGGTCACTTAAATTCACTTATTTTTCCTCTCGCTCTCGTTCATACTCACCAAAAAACATTATCTTAAAGCCCTGGCTCATACCCTGTCAAGAAGCGAATTCTAAGGTGAAACTTCTCAACCATGGGCGTCATAGTGAGAACAGAACCAAATGGTAGAAAATTTATGGAAGGATATCTGCAGGTGAAATAAATGTTACAGAAAGCACAATGGCTAGATTTCGTGGAAAATTTTGATGGATTTAACAAGGAAGTAACCAAATAATTTGCTAGAGATTTTGATGGCATAGAGGTTGAAATTGGAGACATTAAGTTTGTAGTGACAAAATCCCTTATTGTTGAAGCCACCAGACTGTCAAGAATCAAAGAGAGATGGTTTAAGAACAAGGGCATTGAAGGAGAAGAATGGAAGTCTTTCTTGAAAAACCCAGGTATGGATATCATTATTTTTAAGAAAGCAATTCCCGGTACAAAACTTAAGGGTAAATGGAGAAATTTGTTGTTAGTAGTTCAAAAATTTGTTACTTGTGAAGGAAGATTTGGTTGTATTTTCTTTTAACACATTCGTTTGATGATGCATTTTCTCGAAGAGAGTGAAATCAATATTCCTTATTTTTTGTTAAATAACTTAAGGAAAATGTTTGGGAATGTTCATAAAAGGATCCAATTCATAGAAAACACCATGTATCACCACGTCCTTATAAAAATACTCATTGAATTTCATCTTGAAAGCCTAGGAGATAATTGGGATAGATTCCTAGTTATAAATAATTTTAAGGAAGAGGATCAAGAGCCAGCTAACAGCAGCAAAGAATAAAGAGGAAGGAAGAGAATATTTGAGAATCCTATTAAAAACTTACCTCAACAACAACTACAAGAATAGTCAGAAGATGAGACTCCTATTATAGAAATTTTAGGAAGCATTAAAAGACAATTTGTTAGAAGAAAGAAATCCAACAAAAAGGAAGAAAGAACGTCTAAGAAAACAGAGGAAGCTGAAATAGAGAAGAAAAGAGCTTAATCAAAAAACCTCTTCCATCAAATGTAAGAAGAAGCACCAGGATTAATCAAAAACCATCTAAACAGCCTACGAATGTTGTTAATTTGGAGGAAGAAGAGAAAATTAAATTTCCATCACCTACTGTCATCTCACCTATTCATAGCCTAGGCCGAAAAACACCAGAAATATATCCATTACAACAACAAAAGTACGATTACATTGAATCTTTGGAGAAGAAAGCCACAGGAAAAGCATCATTTTAAAATCAAGAAAAAGAAACTCAGTTTAGTAGCCCACAAGAACCCCTAGTCATAAATATTTTGAAACAAGAAATATTTGAGTTGGAGACGCTAAATAGACACATATAGCAGGAGCATGAGGCCTTAAAGATACATAATGAGATTCAAAGAACTAAGAATGATAATATTCTTTTTCATTTGGTCCTATGGTATAAGAAAAACAAACAGTTAAAGCAAAAGAATAAGGTTCTTAGAGGAAAGATGATAAATATGAAGTATAAAATCTTGATGGAAAGGCCAAGAATGGCAATGGCTAAAAAGAGAGTGAAGAAGATAAACCTATATGTACTTGCTCAAGTCTCAGAAGAAATACAGTAGTCCAATTCTAAATTTTTGCATCAGGATATGCAATGGCCTTCATTTTGACACTCTCCCTTACCAATTTTTCCTCTCTTTGACCATCATCATCAACTCAAATGGCATCAAACTACAAGGTTTTTGGCATGGTAAGGTATTTAGTTGTCTTATCTTTCATATTTAATAATGTTCCTTATTATTGAATTAATGTTTTTACTAGCTACTAAATTCATGCAATTATGCAGCTAATCTATGTTTATGTATCCAACTCCAAGGTTTGCCATGATCTGAGGTGCCAGCTAAGAAGAAAAATATATGGATAGGTGTAGATTGATCCCTTCAACGATTCCACCCTATCCATTTGAACCAGATCATCAAAGGAGTGTTCGATTGCATGGTCAAAGGGTGAAAGTCAAAGTGTTGTTTAACAAGCGAGCGAGAGGCCAAAAATCTTATGCTTCACAATTTGCTTTGCCAAATAGAAAATCGTGAGCAAACGATATTTTGATACTTTTTAGAAGCTAAGTTTAGAAGTTTGTTAGCTAATGGTAGGCGTAAAAGCCTCAAACAGTTATTTGACATGGGATTTTATAAATACTGTGCAGAAAAACATGAATAGGGGTTGAATTTGATGTATGCAACAGTGATGTTTTAAAAACTCCATTTTCCTGTTAATGAAGAACGAAGCTTGATGCATAGCTGATTATGTGATTAGAGTTTCATGACTGCCTATTTGTGGAGGGTTGTTAGGTCCCTATACTACTAGTGTAACCCCTTATTGTTATTAGTGCAACCCCCTTATTATATTGTTGTGCCCATGTAGTCTCCATATTGTTATTATTGTGCCCCATATAAGCCGACTATTGTTATTGTTGTGCCCTTACATTATTATTTTTATGTCAGCTCTGATTATATTATGACTCCTTAGACTCCTATATATAGAAAGGAGGTCTTGTTGGTGAAGCCAGTATTGCAGCAATAATGTTGCAACTCTTGGGCTACCAACTTTACTTTTGTCAACCCGGTAGTTCGTAACAAACTTGGAAGCATCGATGCTATATGCACAAGTACTAGTTCTCACTGCAAGTTGTCACTTGGTCAGCCGGCGTGAGATCACTAGGAGCTCAAGCCAACTTCTATAGAATTTAGAATAAGCTCTATGTGTGATGAAAGGAAAGAAATATTACTCTACAGATGTTATTCTAACTATAGAAAGGAGAAAGACTGGAATGTAACGTAAAACCTAGTAAACCCTAATTAACAAGCTAATTCTACTTTTGCCCAAAACACTATGAAAACCATGAAAGAAATGCCATTACCTACTCAAGGAAGTAAACAACATCTAACCATGCTATTTCTGGAAGTAAATAAGCAAAAAACATATTTTTGGATTTTTATGTGTTTTTATGTGAATTTAACATGCATCTAATTTATTGTGTGTGAGTGTGGCAGTGAACAAGTGGTGTTACAAGGTGGTTTTGGAGCTTGGAAAGATGTAGGATGGTGTGGATGGGTCCTAGGAGGTCTTAGGTGGCCTTCTGGAGGCTTTTCCCACACTCGGCCTTCAAAAGAAAGCCTACAGCAAAAACTACAGGAGGACACAGGGAAACTACAAGAGGAAAACAGGGAAACTATAAGAGGCCTATAAGAGGAGGCCGAGAGAAATTTTCACTGTTTTGAGGGTGTGAGAGTGGGTGCAAAAGGTGGATGAAGGTTGGAATTAGGTGTTAGGGTGCCTAAGGTCTACCATGAATCACTAGGAGAGAGAAAGATGATTGGGTTTGCTCAAGGAGAGAGGAAGAAGTTCTATGAAAAATGAAGGAAACTAGGGCAGAATTGAGGTGAGGTTTGGGAGAACTATAGGGCATGGATCAGATTGAGGGTGTGATTGTTGGTAATTTTTCCTACTACTGGAAGAGATCTGATGCATAGAAATTGATAGTCAACCAAGAAAATCAAGCAACCAATGAAATGAGTGCATCCTAGGAAAAACAGAGTTTTGCATTAAAATGGCCTAAACTATGATGTATAGAAGGAAATGTTGGGAAATGTTGTAAGAAAGGAAAGAATGAAAAAGTACTATTGCAAATTAGGAAGTGAACATGATAAATAATATCTAAAGCAAAGCAAAACTAGACTATCAACGTACTAGAGAGTTACAAACACTAAAAGTCCTAGGAATGAGGAAAATCTATTTTTGGGGCAGCAAGAGAGTCTTTGCCTCAAATCATGGTCCCAGAGGGAGGAAGAGAGGCCAAGGCACTATTGCTAGCCTTTTGAATCTTCTCTAATCATTGCTTAACTTGCTATAGAAAGCACAAATGGAAGCAAGCTACTAAATCATCAAAAGCAACCTATTCTTAACCATAAGAGAAATACATCTAACAACAAACTAATCTACAAACTGAAGTAAAGCATACAAATATGAGTAAAGAGAAGCTTGGCTACTTAGGTTGGGCCCTAACCCAAGAGCTTCCACCCTCTAAGGTAACTCAGTGCTAGCTCAAAAAGGATTCCATCTTCATTATCAAAAAATAGCAAGATTACATAAAACTATCATAAAATAGTAAGCTCGAAATTTGAGCAGAGTTTACACAGGGAAAAAAAAGTTGACCCTAGTGAGGCCCTAAGCCTCCTTACTTATACATATGAAGCTACCAAAAGCTTCCTTAAAATCAGGGAGGCTTGGCTCCCAAAACTCAAGATAACTATCAATCATCTTCCACTTGCTCGGCTGCCTTCTAGTGCATGATTCGGCTGCTTGTACTCTGAGCTGAATGAAGGGGAATTCAAAGTGAGGAGCAATAAATGAGGGGGATTCCCTCCTATAATACCTCTCCTCTATCGAGTTTGAGTTATTGTTGTAGTTTGACCACTAGATCCTTGACTTTGACCTCTAAAACCATCAATATTCTACATTAAATACATGTTAGACCACATGGCATCATAACTAACTCAACTCACCCTATAAGCATAATTATAATCAAAAAATCATACAATAAGCTAAGATAATGGTTGATTTGACAAGGTTAGGACGTAAAATGAGCCCATATAATTACCCATTTATGAGGCTCATCATCACCTCCCTACTGAAGGTGTTGCTCATCCATCCTCTGAGCAACCTAGTCAATCTCTTGGTCTTTCATGGCCCTGGTGGCCTCCCTAGCATTCCAGGCTTTTGATGTGGTCTGCTCATGTTTTCCATAAAATCCTACCTCTTTGTCTATTTCCTTCCACTGCTTCTTCTATTCTTCTTCTCTTCTGCTTTCCATCATGCCTAATATGAGTGGAGGACTCAGTTTGAGGCCAATCCAATTGACCTTCAACCTTTGCATGGAGTGCTTGTACATTAGCACTCTTTTCAATGCCTCCTTCATCCTCATGGGGGAATGGTATCCTCTGATCTGCAAGTTGTGGGGTAGGGTGTTCCATATTCTCATGCATGCATGCACACAGTCATCCCCAAGTAGCCTAAGCATATCTTCAAAGTGTGCAATGGCTTGTTCCTGATTGGTTAGATATTTAGGGCAATCTGAGGGTCATTGGCAAGCAGGTTGTGTGTGCTGATGAGTGTCATAGGATTTGATGGCTCAGCTCTTATCATCAATGGTTCATTCTACTCTTTTATTAACAATATTTTCATTTCTACTGCCCTCAATTCTTCATGGTTCATCCATGATGCCATGGCCATTAATTGGAAATCCCCTAGCTTGGCGTTGGGGTCCCACACATTCAAGTCTGTGAGGGCCATGTTGTGTAGGTAAAACTCTATCGTCTTTGCTTTGTCCTCAAAGGTGCTTTGGTCACACAAATCCATGAACTGCCTGTAGTCTTGGAAAGGCATTATGCCTCTTTGTGCCAAAGTTTTTATTTGGAATTTAAGCCATTGATCCTTTAGATAGAGGCCATAAGATTTGGCTGGTGTTTTGCATTGTAATGCTTCTATGGATAAGCTCGCCATGTATGCCAAATGAGTCTCTTTCTCCTGCAGCTGCCTCCTTAGTAATTCATTCTCATTCTCAAGGTGGCTTCTTGTAATGGCTTCTCTATCTCTGAGAGCACTCAATTCCCTACCCATTTCCCTAAGTTTGTCTTCCATGTGGCCAATATCCTCAATTTCTTTTGACTTGGCTATCTGTATCCACCTATGTGTTGTCACTCTCTCTTTTTCCAATTCAAAAAACAGTGGAATTGAAGATGTATGTGGGATTATCTTGCCTCCCTCAAGTAGTCTGTAATAGAAGTCAAGATTAGGGTGGGGGCCAGGTTATTATAGCTTTTGTGCTTCCTCTTTCATGTATGGCTGTCCTCCTATCTTTTCCTCACGTTTTTTTGTCTCCTGTAGTTTGGACAGTGTCTCTTGTAGGATTGTTTTAGCCTCCTGTAGGTCTGGTTTGGGGTCCTGTAGAATTGCCTTTCCCTTCCATGTAGAAGATCTTGTAGTCCTCCTTTCATAGGTTATGGGTGTCTTGGAAGGAGATTCTTTCACCTTGGAAGATGGTGAATCTTCAATGTTAATGGGAGTCTTTGATGAGGGCTGAGGTTTGCCTGTTTTAATTATGGTACTCTTCCTTGCCCTGAAATACATGGGGGTTTTTCTTTTCCTCTTCTGCTCTGCTTGACTGGTGTATTGAGGGCAGTGAGGGCAGTTGCTGCTTCTCTTTCCAAAGTTTCATGGAACTCTTCTCTTTGTTCTACCCTCTCTGCCTCCTTTTCTCCCTCTTCTGCCTCTTTTTCCTCCTCCTTCTCTGTCTCTTTTTCTACCCCTGTTCTGTCTCTTCAACTCTCCCCTCCTTTATTTCTTTTTCTTTCCTCCTTCCTCTCTTGCTCTACTATGTCACCACTGGCTTCATCTTCTCCTCCTTGTTGTTTTCCCTCCTCACTAACAGCAAGACTGACATCATAGGTTAATGCCTTGATGTCATCCTCAACTGTCATATTTCTGAAAACTTCCCATGCTATAGGGATTTTAAGGGTATGGAGGGCTTCTTCTACTAGGATCTTGATTGGGCCATGGTGAGCTAGCTACTGTGAATTTCCTTCTTGTACCTTGGTGTTGGAGTCAATGAGGGACTGAAGGAGAAAGTAAGGGATACTGAGCTTTTGATGTGCTGGGGTATCCATGCCATATGTCAATTCTTGAAGGATTCTGAAATGATATCCATAAACAATGTTGTGCCTCCCCTCATAAGAAATGTATTTGATCACTTGGTAGCTAACCTCATCCTAGGGATATGGTACACTAGCCCTCCTAATTCCATTTTTGTCTTCAAAAAGGGTTTCATTATCTTGGAAAAATTTCCTCTTGAGAGCCTGGCCAATTATTTTCTCATTTTTACTCCAAGGCAGTCCAAGAGGAACGGTAATGACCCTACTGATGAATTCAGGGGTTATTTCAATGGAGAGGCATCTAATGGTTACAGTAGGATGAATTCTTGTGTGAGGGACCAGAGGGAGAAGAAATTCATGGGCAATTTCATCTTCAAACCCTCTAAACTTCTCAAAGAAATTCATCCAGTTTTCCCTTGTAAATATTTACACCACTTGAGGATGTGCATGGAGTCTAGTGGAGTTAGTGGGCTCTTTTCTCATAAACCCTCTTGTCATACTACCTGTACTTCTTTTGAAAAACCAGATATGGAGGTGGAGACAAAGAATTTTGAGTGAAATAGAAAAACAGACGGGACTATGTTTTTTTTTTAAACAATTTTTTTTATATATTTCTACCCTCTTAAAGACTCATTTTATCTTCAATTTGAGACCAAATCTTTCACATTTTGATATTGAACAGAGGGCATTCATGAACCCTACCTCTTCAGACTGAAATTCTTGCTAACAATCACGTTTCCTCCCTTCAAAATGACTCACTACCCCTCCTATAGATTTCCTGTAGGTGCTCCTGTAGAAAACCTATAGGGCTCATGTAGAAGATGCTGAGAGAAAAAATATGGAGGAAATCGATGGAGGATGGTGGATACAAGGCTGTGGGGGCATAAGAAGACTGTTATGTGGCTGATTTACGAGGAGAAACTAAAGAAAAGGTGGTGAGAATGCGCGGGGAGGAGTGCTCATTACCTTTTATGGTTGTTTTCGGTTATGAGTACTGAGCTGGCAAGGTGTACGTTGCCCAAATTAGCGCTGTTGGTCCCCACCTGCTTGGTCATCATGACCCCCCTCATAATGATCCCCTCAATACTACATAAGAGTTAAATCTTCCTCCC
>APFE030877899.1:22121-44034 GCA_000404065.3 Pinus taeda
AAACCAAGAAGTTTTCTATATCAGCAAACCATGGAGAGAGTATTGATATAGCAAATAGGTGTTCATTTGGCATTTGGTCATCCACCATTACTTCTTCACATGCAGGCAAATTTACTCTAGACAAAAAGTCAGCAACAACATTCTCTTTACCAAGCTTATCAATAATGGTCAGATCAAACTGCTGTAGTAACAACAACCATCTAATAATGCGAGCATTTACATCTGGTTTGTTCATTAAATATCTAATTTCAGCATGATCATTGTGCACAAAGGTTTGATAGCTTGTGATATAATGTCTGAATTTGTTTAAGGAATGCATAACAGCTAGGAGTTCCTTCTCGATCACTATATATTTTAACTCTTCCTTTGACAAGTTTTTGCTTATAAAGTATATGGCATAAGGTAACTTTTCATCAATTTGTCCTAAGGCTACTCCTATTGCTTTGTTCGAGGAATTTGTGTGAATGTGAAAGGGTAGGGCCCAGTGTGAAGTAGGAAAGTGTTTCCTCTGCGACAAAGGCAACCCCTCTAGCCCTAGAGTGGGTCTAGTCATAGCAAAGACAAAACAACAATTGATTCCCTTAAATATACATTGTTGGAGGCCTACCTCAAACTGGTGGTTGATGACATTCAGTTGCGTTGCTCCAGCTTCCATTTCTTTCTCCTCGCTGAGCAATCAACCTGAAACACCACAAGAAAACAACAGAACACATAATTGAGAACAACAATGATCTATTTACTCATAAAGTCAAGAAATCATAAGCTATCGAGTAAATCATACACAAGATATAGGAAATAATCATTGATTTTATTAAAATGAATCAATAGCAAAGCTTACAACCAAGTCTTGACATCGCAAGCCTTCTCGGAGGGTCCAGCTAGTATGTTTCTTCAAGCATTCACTCTCAAGAATGGGTCTCCCAAATAGACAATATCTCTTTCTCACTCACAAGCTTTAATGAAAGGTTAAGGCACTCCACAACCTCTTAGCAAACTATCAGCAATTCCACACTTGTCACACTCAGGCCAAAGCTATCTACTAAACTCAAAAGAACCAGCAATACTGTAAAACTAAAAGAACCAGTAGATCATAGAAATGGTGAGTGATTTTATAGGAGAAGGAGTCTCCATGAAATGAGGGAGAGGGAGCTTATCCTCAAGGGAGGTTACACAAAAGACAGAACCACCATCCCAAAGGAGGAAGGGCTACCTAAACTGGCCCAACAACCAGCTCTAGAGACATCTGGAAGGCCGATTGTTTGAACAAATTCACCCAATCTGGATCTTCGCTAGTCGTGAACTAAGTCTTGACGACGACATGGCAAGGAGGAAATGCATTCAAACCAATCGTCACAATAAATAGTTGGCAGCCTCGCACCGGGCCCTAAAATTCGACCGTCGCGGGAAACAAATGTACACCTACGATGGTGTCACAATGAGACTGTTTATGATAGGGGATCGTCATGTATATTAAAGGCTTACTCGCGACAAGGAAAAAACTTAAGGAATAAGGGTAAACTTTCAGCTTTAGGGAGCATTTTCTTAATCTTCTTTCATGAGTGGGAAGATATGAACATGTTTATTTAACACATGACATAATAGAGAGAATGATATGAGGACAGTGACAAATTACTATGTAACGCCCAGTTGGGGCAATCACTAGCTTGCTCTTCAAGGTATCTAGGGCTTGTTGACAGTTTTCCAACCATATGAACTCAACATCTTTGCCTAGGAGGCCAAACAAAGGAGAGGCTAACTTGTTGAAGTCTTTAATGAATCTCTTGTAATATCCATCTAAGCCTAGGAAGCTTCTAACATCTCTCACCTTTTGAGGAGGTGGGACCCTTTGGATGATGGCAATTTTGTTGGAGTCCACCTGTAGTCCTTGTTGAGATATTGCATGACCTAGCATGGCCCCTTCAGTCATAAAAAATTCACATTTTTCCGAAATGAGGGATAGGTTCATCTTAATATACTTATCTAGAAATTTTCCTAGGTTTGATAAAGCTTCCTGGAAGTCAGAGCCATAAGGAGTAAAATCATCCATGTATATTTCTACTGCATCATGAACCAGTTTAGAAAATATACTCAATATGCTCTTTGGAAAGTTGTTGGAGCATTGCACAAACCAAAAGGAAGGACCCGATATGCAAAGGAACCCCAAGGACAAGTGAAAGTGGTCTTATCTTGGTCTTCCAGGCTGTTTTGAATCTGATTGTACCCGCTAAATCATCTAGGAAGGAGAAAAACTTTTTCCCTACCAAACTATCTAACACTTAATCTATGAAAGGTAAAGGAAAATGGTCCTTTTCTGTGGCTTTATTCAATTCCTGATAGTTGATACAGATTCTCCACTTACCATTTTTCTTTGGCATTAGCACCAAAGGAGAAACCCATTCACTATCAGAGATGGGATAAATGAATCCTGCATCAACCAATTATGCAGTTCTTCCTTAACAATATCTTTAAGTGTTGGGTTCATCCTCCTTTGACACTACCTGACTAGCTTACAATCTTCCTTGATGTATATATGATGAGTACATATTGAAGGGTGCACTCCCTTCATCTCCTTATAACTCTAGGCGAAGGCATCTAGATGTTTTCTCAGTATGCTGCATAGCTCCTTCTCCTGGGAAGTAGATAGGGATGGATTGATTTTCAATGTCCTTTTTGGGCCGAACTCTATATTTTTAACACATAGAGAAGTGGGTTCAGCCACATAGATATCAGTTGAGGGGTTTTTTTGGGTTTCTCTTACTATGTCTTCTAATGGTGGTACACTAGGAGGTGGATTCTGAATCAAATTTTCAATCATATCATCCTCATCTTGTGGTTTCCCCCCATGGCGACTTCTAATGTACAAAGTGGTGCAGAATAAACTTCATCCTCATCCTCCTCATCCAACCAGAGAGGTAGATCATGTTCTAGCAAGGGTTGGGCAGGAGGATATAGGATTAACTGCTTGGACATGTGTCCATTCTTTATGGTCATGTTCCCAGCGCAGCAGCAGATGTAGGCATTAGTCGTAGCCAACCAGGGTCTTCCCAGAATGAGAGGATACCCAGTGAACTTTGCCTTTGGCTGGAGAACTAAGAAATTAGCAGGGTACTCCCAAGAATCAATGAAGACCATCACATCTTCCACAATCCCCTCAGGGGTCATTGTGGAGTGGTCTGCTAGCTGCAGCACTATCATGGTCTTAGAGGTTAAGTTTGAGCATTATGTCCATTGTCATCACATTAATGGCAACTCCCAAATCAATCAAGGTATGTGGGACCATTGTGCCATTGATGTGGATAGCAACTACTGGGCTTCCAAGGTCCAAATATTTTGGACAGATTATCTACCCCAACATCAAGTCGAAAAGTTTTCCTATGACATTGATGGTTGGGGCATCTCTCTTGTGCCTTCTTGGATGCCTAAAGAACTTCTCTTTTATCAACCTATTGTAGATAGGCATGTTTTTTATGGCTTGGAGAAGTGGTATCTTCACACATAATTGTTTCAATTCTCCCAGGAGTTCAGTCTCTTTTGGGGTAGGCTGGATTGTCATGGATAGTCTCTCAGGAAAGGGTGGATTTTCTTTAGGTTCGCTTTCCTCTTTATCTTCCTCAACCTCCTTGGGTGGAGGCTAGATATCTAGGAGAACTTTCCCAGATCGCAAGTTAATTTCTTGAATCTCCACAGCATAAGTTGGGCATGATGGTTCTCCACTATACACTTGTTGAGCCTGTCTGTTGTTCGGGTTCGGATTTGGCTGGGCAGGCATTTGGAGTTGCCTTGGTGGAGAATAAGGTAATGGTTTGGTTGGGCAGGTGGTGGAGGTAGAAGAACAGGAAGAGAGTTGTATTGGGGCCTCCACCCCTAATGAGATGCATTCCACTGAGGTTGCGGTTGAGCATAGGATTGAAATGAATGGGTGGCTGGTTGAGCATGATATTGAGATGTGAAGGACCTAGGAGGAGGTGTGGACTAGGAAGGATGAGTCCGAGGGGGCCAAGAAGGTATGGAGGTGGCTTGGTTGGGGTTTTAGTATGCCTGAGATGTCCCCTGAATCCCCTGCTAGTATGGTCTAGGTCCATGCGGCCTCCTTTGGTTTATGTAATAGACTTGTTCAGTGACTCCTTCGGCCCCTTAGTATATAGCTTTAAGTCTAGGCAAGGAATGGCACTTATCTATAGAATGATCTTCTTCACAGATAGAACAAACCTATATAGATTTCAATGGGCATTCATTCCTAGGATGCATCTTGTTGCATCTAGGGCAAAAAATGGCCAAAGCCCTCTCTGCTTCCTCTTGTTTTATTTTGATATGTAAGGCATCCATTTGCATGGCAAGAGTTTGCAACATCTCACTCTTGAAGCCTTCCAGCATGTTTCCAATTTCACCTTTAATGGATGAATTAGAAGAAGAGGTATTGGCTATGGCTTGACTCCCCCTACCTTTCTTTCTGGTTGCTCTAGAATGGTCTCTAAAAACAGTCTCTATGTCCTCATAGGATAGTTGGTAGATGTCTCCCCTGGCCAGTAGATGGACGATGTCTAAAAGTCTTCTTGAATTCCCCTGAGCGAGATCAACTTCATAGACTCAGGGTCAAGTGTACACATGGCCCTTTTGTAACTGAGCTGGAACCTCTCTTCATAGTCTTCCAGGGACTCATCACTTCCTATGGTCATTCGAAATATTTCTTCTTTAGTATCTTTTGACCTACAATAGTTTTGATACTTGTTGTTAAAGGCCTACTGCATCTGAGCCCAAGTTGTGATGCTATTTCCAGGTAATCCCATGAACCAATGTAGTGTTGCATCCTTGAGAGTAGAAGGGAGCAGTTTCAACTTTTGTTCGTCTTCTGCATAGTCATAAGCTTGACAGATGACAGCAAACTCGAACAAGAAGGTGTCAGGATCTTCTGTAGTCAGACCATGGAAGTGAGGTAGGGCTGAAGGACTTATATTCTTCATTTCGTTGTCCCCATTGGCGTCCCGAATGGGGAAGGTACCCTCTATTCTCTCTCCATTTCCCCTAGCATTTATGTTTTCATCCATTGGCTCCGGAGGAATGTTTTCTTCTTCTTATTCCCCTATAGGTCCTTCAAATATGTCTGCATGTTCACCTAAGGTTTCTTCTTGATTGCAGCCACCGAAGAAGAGAGAAGGTTGGTTGCATGAAGCAGTGGAGGTGTTGGGCAAAAATTTTCCTAATTTATCTCTACTCCTACGAGGCATGAAAGGAAATGTTTGTGGTTGGTTTTTGTTTTTTTTCCCCACACTGAAAGTACCTGCAGAAACTAAAATTGTGATTAAACAAAACAAATTGAAACTAGCTAAAATGAACTTGTTGAATGGAAATTTGTAGAATTGAAAGGAAAGCAAGGAAATGTAGAACTGAAAAAAAAATAAAAATAAATGACTAGTCTACTTTTGCCGAAATAAACTATTACCAGAATGTTGCAATAGAAAATAGAAGAAAGCAACAATCACAGAATACTCTGACGCTTCCCCAGCAATGGTGCCAAAAAGTGGTGAAAGCCAATATTGCAGCAAGAATGTTGCAACTCCTGGGCTACCAAATTTACTTTTATCAACCCGGTGGTTTGTAACAAACTTGTAAGCCTTGGTGCTATACGCACAAGTACTAGTTCTCACTGCAGGTTATCACTTGGTCAACCGGCGCGAGATCACTAGGAGCTCAAGCCAACTTCTATAGATTTAAGAAGAAGCTCTATGTGTGATGAAAGGAAAGAAAGATTATTCTACAGATGCTATTCTAACTACAGAAAGGAGAAAGACTGGAACGTAAAGCAAAACCTAATAAACCCTAATAACAAGCTAATTCTACTTTTGCTAAAAACACTATGAAAACCACGAAAGAAATGCCATTACCTACTCAAGGAAGTAAACAAAATCTAACCATGCTATTTCTAGAAGTAAATAAGAAAAAAACATTTTTTTGGATATTTATGTGTTTTTATGTGAATTTAATGTGCATCTAATTTATTTTGTGTGAGTATGGCAGTGAACAGGTGGCGTTAGAGGGCAATTTTGGAGCTTGGGAGGATGTAGGATGGTGTGGATGGGTCCTAGGAGTTTTTAGGTAGCCTTCTAGAGGCTTGTCCCACACTCAGACTTCAAAAGAAAGCCTACAAGAAAAACTACAGGAGGACACAGGAAAACTACAAGAGGAAAACAGGGAAACTACAAGAGGCCTACAGGAGGAGGCCGAGCAATTTTCGATGTTTTGAGGGTGTGAGAGTGGGTGGAAAAGGTGGACGAAGGTTGGAATGAGGTGTTAGGGTGCCTAAGGTCTACCATGAATCATCAGGAGAGAGAAGATGATTGGGTTTGCTCAAGGAGAGAGGAAGAAGTTCTATGAAAAATGAAGGAAACTAGGGAAAAATTGAGGTGAGGTTTGGGAGACCTATAGTAGATGGATCAGATGGAGGGTGTGATTTCTGGTAAGCTGGCCTACTGCTAGAAGAGATCTACTGCATAGAAACTGATAGTCAACCAAGAAAATCAAGCAACCAATGAAATGAGTGCATCCTAGGAAAAACATATTTTTGCATTAAAATGGCCTAAATTATGATGTATAGAAGGAAATTCTAGGAAATGATGTAAGAAGGGAAAGCATGAAAAAGGACTATTGAAAATCAGGAAGTGAACATGATAAATAAGATCTAAAGCAAAGAAAAACTGGACTATCAACCTACTAGAGAGTTGCGAACACTACAAGTCCTAGGAATGAGGAAAATCTGTGTTTTTGGGGCAGCAAGAGATTCTTTGACTCAAATCATGGTCCCAGAGGGAGGAAGAGAGGCCAAGGAACTATTGCTAGCCTTTTAAATCTTCTCTGATCATTTCTTAACCTGCTACAGAAATCACAAAGGAAGCAAGCTACTAAATCATCAAAAGCAACCTATTCAGGAGAAATACATCTAACAACAAACTAATATACAAAATGAAGTAAGGCATACAAACACAGGTAAAGAGAATTTTGGCTACTTGGATTGGGACCTAACCCAAGAGCTTCAGCCCTCTAAGGTAACTCATTGCTAGCTCAAAAAGGATTCCATCTCCATTATCAAAAAATAGCAAGATTACATAAAATTGTCATAAAATAGTAAGCTCAAAATTTGAGCAGAGTTTACACGAGCAAAAAAAAGTCAACCCTAGTGAGGCCCTAGGCCTCTCTACTTATACATATGAAGCTACCAATAGCTTCCTTAAAATCAGGGTGGCTTGGCTCCCAAAACTCGAGATAACTATTAATCATCTTCCACTTTCTCAGTTGCCTTCTAGTGCACGTTTCGACTACTTGTACTCTGAGCTAAATGAAGGGGAATTCGAAGTGAGGAGAAATAAATGAGGGGGATTCCCTCCTATAAGCCCTCTCCTCTGTCTACTTCGAGTTATTGTTGTAGTTTGACCACTAGATCCTTGACTTTGACGTCAAAATCCATCAATAATCTGCATTAAATACATGTTAGACCACATGGCATAATAACTACCCTATAATCATAAATATAATTAGAAAATCATACAATAAGCTAAGAGAATGGTTGATTTGACTAGGTTAGGAGGTAAAATGATCCCATATAATTACCCATTTATGAGGCTCATCACTTGTCATTTGTATCATCGAAGAATTATTCATTTGTGTAATGTAAAGGAGGTTTCCCCCTCGAAGAGGCTGATTTTGAGGTCGTTTATCTATCTTTTGTGAGCTGGTTTCATAAAATTTGGTGTTAGAGCTTTGGATTTTAGGGCTTCGCTGCTCCAAATAGGTCATCGTGGAATTGTCACTATAAATTTTTTTCTGCGACGTTTTAGGAGCTAAAACAAAAACCCATTTGAGCTGAAATCGTCATGAACCTCGGATCTGAATTGTAGATCTTGTCTCGTTATATTGTTGGAGATATAATCTGAGGAAGTTAGGGTTTTCACAGACTCCCAAATTACATTCCAAATAGGTGACCTTGGGAAAATAGTCATAACTTTCTCTTTGAGCATTAGATTGAAATTTCATAAGTTATAGAAAGAGGATGGACTTTCATTTTTTGTGTATCTTTTTCAGATCCAAAGGTCAAACCAGTGACATGTGGTACATCATACAAGTTCACTCTACTGAAAAATTATATAATCAGGTCATCTTAGGAGATTGGGCATAACTCTCCCTTGGAGAATCCAAATTTGATAAGACTGGTGGCATTGGAAAGAGGACTCAAAGGGTTACCGTAGGAAGCAATTTCAGACATTGGATATCCACAACTATAGAGTTACATCTATTTCAAGATTGAGCTCCTAAAAGAAAGAAAAAGAGATATGAGGAAGTTTGATGACAAGGATCCGGTAACATGGATAATATAGATGGAGCAATATTTTGATCTACATGATGTGCAACTATTACAAAAGGTATGTATTACATCTTTATATTTAGAACCAAATCAGTTTGTATGGTATAGAGGGCTTTGTTCTCATAAAGCACTTGTCACCTGGTCAATTTTCACAGAGGAAATGACAACACATTATGAGGAGACAAAGAGCAACACCTTCTTTAGCCAATTGATAAATCTCAAACAAAAGGGTTCAATGGCAGAGCACATTGAGGAATTCCAAAAATTGAATACAAGGGTAAATGATATTCCAGAGAAGCAGAGGATTGGTGTCTTCATAGGGACTTTGAAAGATAACATCCAACATGAGGTTCGCCTTTGGAAACCTAATTCATTGGAGAAGGCATACAGGTTGGCAAGAAAAGTGGAAAGCAAAATTATGACAACAATAAAGTCTACCACTCACAACTATAAATATGGAAGTGTTGTTTCTCCTATCCTACCACAACCTACAAGGTTGACACCACAACAATTGGAAGAAAAAAGAGCAAAAGGGCTTTGTTACAATTGTGATAGCAAATACATTAAAAGGTCATAAGTGTGCTGAGAAGAAATTATTTTACATAGATTGTGAAGAGGAGGAAGAAAAGGATCAAGAAAAAATAAAAGAAGAGGATATACACCAGGAACCAACCCTAGAGAAAGAATAAATGAATCTGACCATATCTTGTACTACATTGGCAAGAATTACCACTCCTCAAACTCTCAAGATAGAAGGACATATCAAGAAGAAGAAGGTTCAAGCAGTGAAATATCAGGAAGAAAAGGATCAACAAACATCAAAAGAAAAGGATACTCACCAGGAACCAACCTCAGAGAAAGACTAAATGAATCTAACCATATCTTGTAATGCATTGGCCAAAATTACCACTCAAACTATCAAGATAGAAGGGAATATCAAGAAGAGAAAGGTAATAGTTTTGATTGATTCGGGCAGTACCCATAATTTTATTCATTGTAAGATAGCCAAGGAATTGAATTTCTTCCTATATCTAGCACCATAGTTTCAAGTGATGGTTGCAAGTGGAGGAACCATAAATTTCTCTGGAAAGTGCCACAATATGAAGCTATCCATGGGAGAATATGTATTGAATAGCCCAATTCTTTCCATTCCAATGGGTGGTGCTAATGTTGTACTAGGAGTCCAATGGCTACAATCCTTGGGTACAATATCTTTTAATTTTCAAGAAATTTTCATGAAATTTTCTTTGGAAATAAAGGAAGTTGAATTAAGGGGTATCATAGGGAAACTGGGAAAGATAATCAGCTCTAGCAAAATGACAAAGCTTCTAAAGAAAGAACAATGAGGCTTAATTGCACAATTATGTCCACTAGAGGCTCCCACATCGAAATCATCTATTTCTCCAGATCTCCAAAAATTCTTGGACAATCATTCCAAGGTATTTGAGACTCTCAAAGGTCTCCCACCTATTGGTGATCATGATCATTCTATTCATTTGATTCCAGGAAGTGTTCCTCCAAACATCAGGCCTTACAAATATCCATATGCCCAAAGGAGTGAAATTGAACATATGATTGTAGAAATGCTAGAGGCGGGTATAATTATCCAACCAAATTCGATAAACGAAGCACGGGATCAATGGAACAATGATGAATCAGGGTGGGAACTCATTCAAAAGTTGCAGAAGATCCCAGTTCAAACAATATTTCCAGAACTTGACAAGGAAGGAAAAATCATATTGGAAATTGAAGCAGTCATAGAACTGAGAAATCGACAACTACAAAAGGATCAATTTTAGAGTATCTCATCAAGTGGAAGAACTTACCCGCTGAAGATTCCACATGGAAGGATGATAATTTTATATAAAAGCATCTAGAACTACTCAAGCATTGAGGACAACACTTTTTGAAGGAGAGGGGAATGTTAGGTCCCTATTCTACTAGTGTAACCCTTTATTGTTATTAGTGCAACCCCCTTATTATATTGTTGTGCCCATGTAGTCCCCATATTGTTATTATTGTGCCCCATAGAAGCCCACTATTGCTATTGTTGTGCCCTTACATTATTATTTTTATGTTGACTCTGATTATATTATGACCCCTTAGAATCCTATATATAGAAAGGAAGTCTTGTCATTTGAATCATCTAAGAATTGTTCATTTCTGTAATGTAAAGGAGGTTTCCCTTGAAGAGGCTGCTTTTGAGGTCGTTTATCTATCTTTTCTATTTTTTGTGAGTTGGTTTCATAACAAGGGCCCCTGCAAACAGTGAAGGTTCTGCATATAGATATATATATATATATATATATATATATATATAGATATATATATATATGCTCTATAATCATTTTGCAACATTTATTTTAATTAGATAGCAATATAAAGATTTCACTAATGATGATAATTGTAGAATAGACAACTTTCATAATTTATTTACAGCTTCATTTCAAAAGCATTTCATAGATTTCTTTACAATTTCATTTCATACTGTTTCATTTCAGAACATGAGTGATTTCCTTACAGTTTTGTTTCAAAGTATTTCATTTTAAAGCATGAGTGATTCCTTTGTAGTTTTGTTTAGATAATTTCATTTCAAAATCATTTCACTTCAAACCATGAGTGATTGATAATGAGAAGATGTATGGTTTTCATTTTAACTAGAGGTAAATTTCATTTTAGTTTTTATACAAATGATTGTTAGAACATTAGATGAATACTTCTTATTTTAGAGATTAAATTCGTGTTGCAATAGATTATTTAAGTTTTTTCTTAATTCAATAAGACAGTATAAATTTTCTTTAGTTTCATTTTACAAGTGTAAAGAGCATTTTTTATTTCATTAGAAAGGAGTTAGGAATGTAATTGAGATTGAATATGTTAATTTCATTTTCTTTAAAGAGTAAAATAGGAACACAAAACATCCTTAGAAATAATTTTCAATAACTCAATCATACACATTAATAATCTAAAGGCTTCTAGCATATATAGTGCACTTGCACTTCACAAGTTTACCATCTCCAATTGTTAATTTATGTAACAATTTAAGACAATTAAATTGACAAACAGTCTACATATCTCCTGGATGGAATCTGTGCATGATATGCGTTCTTGAAACTATAATGGGACTTTAGTCCTAAAGAAAATTTCCCAGTTGTTTTTGCACTGCAAGGTGTTATCAAAAGGAAGCTTCAAAGTCACATACGACAGATTTCATAAAAACTTATTTGTAGTTATTTTCTACCTGATATTTGATATCGATCCGCCATGCATGCATAATCAAGTGCAGGAGTCCCTTCAAGATATTGTGGATTGGTTTGCAGCTCCTCAGGGAACATATATTATATTTTTTGGATGTCAAACAACCCCTCGTCTTATGTCATGATATGTGACAAAAAAAAGTAGTCATGCAGGAAGTGGAAAATCATTTAGACAAGGAGTTGTTGGGAGTTCTTCACAAAAGGAAGAAATCCCTTTGGCCTATATTTCCATTGAGGATCAGATTATACGAATTAAAGAGTCACAAGGAATTGGAAATTGAGATAGAAGAGTTGAAGCACCTACGGTCCACCACCAAATACATCCATGCATATGATCTTAGGTGAACTGTTAGGTTGCATTGTCAAAGGGTTGGTCATAACATGAGTTATTCATCATTGTCCAGACTAGAAGACGAAAAGATAAAGAACTGGTACAATGAAAAAATGAAGACACATCTAACCATATAGACCAGTTCATCCCACGAGCCACTAGCTCAATACTGGCAATATCAAGAGTAGGAGGAGGAGGAAACAACACCTCAAGTAAAGAAGTTATCTCCTAAGAAAAGGATCAGGTATTCGTCGAGCAAGAGCAATAGGAAATGGATAGTTAATCCTTTAAGCTTAGGAGCTAAACAAATAGAGCTAGAGAGGAGAAAAGGGGGGAAGAAGAAGAAGAAGAATAAGATGAGGAGAGCAATAAGCAAGATGAGTTGCCTGACAAGTAACAAATATAGAAGACAAGAGGATATAGATAGAGGGAGAAAAACAAAGGAAATCTTAGGAGGAGGAAGTATCATTGAGGCTAGAAGAAGACTAGTTGAATCAAGAGTTGGAGAAGGAGAAATTAGAGGAATAATATACCATCCATCCCATCGATGATGAGCATAGTTCTCCAGGTGAATAACCACCTACAGGAGGACATCTTCCATTCAGGGAGATGGGAATTACACCTCCACCAACAGATCGAGTCATGGGCATATGTAGCGTAATGTTTGATCATCTAAAGAAGAGGATCATGCAACAAATGCATATATACTTCCCACGGGATCCTTAGAATCCAGTCTCAGTAGTGACAAAAAAGGTGATCGCCTCTAACGCTAGAAGAAATCCAAGGGAATTTATGGCAGCAAATTTTGTGTTCGCTATAGTGGCACAGGACAACTTAGAGTACTTGTTAAATGAGAATTACAAGCTGAGAAAAGAATTGGCTACGACGAAGCAACAAGTAGAACATATTACAATGGAGAACCAGTAAATGTCATCACAGAGCACCAATACCGCAGAATGGGAGTTAACCATACTTGAAGATTTGGGACCAATGGAGGATACCATGGCATGAGTGTATGATGAGATTATACTTATACATCAGGTCATGGCCCCTCTCATTGGCATTCAGAAGAACGCACAGGAAGTGTTGAAACTACTGAGGATAGAAACCAAAGCAGTTGACCAGATGCAGGAGTGGACTACCAAATATCAAGATACTCCATAGGACTTGGAAAAGAAGGATAAAATTTTCACAGAGATTGACAGAGTTCAGTTGAAACTCCACCTACAAAATTACTCACATCTTGGAGCATATTCAGTTAACACCATGGCTTCCTACAACTAAATGCATAATGGGTTTGAGTCTCTTACATAGAAACATAAGATGCCCACCATTGGATCTCTTGAAGCAATCAGAGGCAAGGAAGTCATCTTTCATGAGATCATGGATTACACTGAATAAATCAAACAAGTAACAAAACAGTACAGCTTGGAGGTAACCAAGGACATTATTCAGCAATATGCCAAGTTTGCACTAGTCAAAGTGCTCATGAAGCTTTCATGGTTGTGGAATAATGTGTGATTAAGCTCCAAGAACATACTGACATAGGCATTGGAGGTGAAGGTGTGCTACAAAAGGGGACTTTCCAATCCAAGTTGAATCCATCGCAAAGGAGTTCAGAGCATGACACACTTACATCACAAGTGAAATCCATGAAGAAGCAAATGATCTATCCATTTGATGAGTTTTTTCCTTTAGCATTTTTGTCTTATTAGGCCACCATCTCATTTGTAAATTTTCTTATGTAATAAATGTTATGTAACAAAGTCCAAGGGACACACGCGGAATATGAAAAGCCGCACATTGGAATGTAATGAGTCATATTAGAATATGAATATTCATAGGAACTCAAGAGTCATGAAGAAGCTCAAAAGTCATTATGTTTGTTATAAATAGCTCCTCATAACTCTAATAAGGGGCTTGTTGTCAAGATTTTGGAGGCCTAGCCTTGGCTTCTCTTGTGCTACATAGGAGATAGATTATTCTTTTGAGAAGCAAGTTGTGGCTTCATCTTCCACTATTGGATGCAATGATTCACTCATGTAACATTGTACTTGGGATATTTCACTTATAATCAGAATCTCAATGATCCGACATTCCTTCACACATGTATCATAGATGTAGTTAGACCATTCTGGCTATGAATGTGGTATATGTTTCTTTATCCACATACTAAGTTAATGAACTATTTTTTTGCTTAGCTATGGCTATTATTGAATGAATGTTATTATGTTTTAATGATTGTTGCTTACTATGTGGACTAATCTGCAGGTACTCAACAATTCTTTATCTTTACCCCTGGGTCCCCCTTTAGGATAGTACTATTACTTTTCTAACCGATGGCTCATTTCCCTCTCTAGCCATGTAAATCTCCCTCATACACCTTACATTAGGAGTCTCACAAATCTCACACCCTTGTTGACCCAAAGAAGCGTTGTGTTCTCTTATGTCCGATTGTAACCAAGGAATTTCTTACCATTCCAATGGTGGTCAGGTTGTATGACTGGATGGGACTCTTACAACAAACAATGTGAGGTCTAATTGGGACTTCACATTGGAGAGATACCCTTACAATGTTATCGGAATCTAGCACCATCAACATAATCCTAATGATGCAAACCAATGTCCTAAAAATAATTGCTCAAGAAAGGTTACAAGTATACAACTCAGATAATCAAGTTTTCCCTCTTTCAATAACCCTTCCTGCACTCATTGTTCATCAATGTGATAAGTGCATACCAAGAATGTAAATCACTGCTCCAAATAATTAAAAGTACAAGATCTAGAAACCAAATCAACAATGAGAACGAATGTATAGACTCGACGAATTGAATAACCATACAATATAATATGCAATACTATGTTTTTATGTCAATATAAAATAAATCAAATGATATGACAAATTTTAAAACTATGCTTCAATTGGTGGTTTGGATTTCTTTCCAACTAATTGAAACTAGGTCTTTTATTGTTAACAACTTCACATCAGATAGATACAAGTCAAATCACAAAACTTGTCAAATCTCAAAAACATTATTAACTTGTTCAATAATCACCGAAGGTCTTACTGTATCATTCACAACCCAGATTAATCTTTGGACAAAAGGTCTCAAGTAATTCATAGATCTGTTATTTCTTGTAGTGAAACGGAGGCTTTAAAGTTCGATATATCTCCAACTCCCATGCCACTATTAACTCAAGAGATGTAGATCTAACTCTAACTTAACTATAATATATGTGACAATATTTCATCAAAATATCTCAGATCTACAATAAGTATGAAACCCTAAGGGAAAAAGAGCATCAAAATATCATCAAACAAATCACCATTGAGCATGTATCAAAGTATTATTATAGTTTATAATTTTATTTCACACAATCAAATATATCAAATGGTTTCAAAGATATATGTCCCACTTATAGCATTACTCTTCCATATCTAAATACCAAACAATCATAATTCAAGGCCCTATGAAAATATCCATGGGGAAAAGTATAAAAAGTTCACACACAAGACTTAATGAATTTATAAATGAAACACACAATCATTATGCCATATCTCTAAATAAACACATGCTATATTCCAGATTAACAAACCACACAATAAAATAAATATCAAGAGTAGTGTTGAGCTGGTGTGGTTGGGCCCTAACCAACCAACTAGAACCCTTGATGTGTAGCTTAAATCACAAAGTCAAAATAACTATTAGATACACCATAAATGGAGAAATAAACCTAGAATCAAAGATTTTATTAGTAAGGTTTAGTCTTGTATTACATTAAATATGAATAAATTAGATCCAGTTAACAAAGAGTGACACCCTATCATAAAGATAGCAACATCTCGTTATCACAGGTACACTAGCTTGGCTTGATGCCATATCTTGATTTATATAAGTATTTACAATAAAATTGGATATCAAATAAGACAACCGAATACAAAATAAAATAGACAAGAATCCAAACAGCTTTCCATTGAAGGAATTCTGGTGAATCCATAGTCCAAACAAAGAAATCGAGAACAAAGAAATTGAGATCTAGTATAAGAGGAACTTCAACAAATAGAGCCTTTATCTTTGGCCTTGACTGAAATTGATCAAAATAGGTGCACTTTGACTTGAGCTTGCTTCAAAATGTCTTATGATAGATGTGTACAAACTCACTAACCATTGTCCCTCGTGGAAGATTTCAATGATCAAAGTTGCCTACATATCCATTGTTGTAGTGCAAGATCTCTATAACGAGTGTAGGAACTGCACCAACCCTAGTTAGTGACTTATAAAATATCATAAACCTTAGAAAACACAATAAACAAAGGCATTTGATCAAAAGCAATGATTTATCTATCAACTTTTAAATAATATGCAGCTTGGACTCAAGTCTTCATTATCACATCATAAATATTATGGAAATGCTAGGTAAAGGCTCAAAACATGGTAAAACAGGGGAATAAGGGAGGGAATTATATAGGAAAAAATGATGCATTTTATGGTCCTCACAATTCCTATTACTCGAACTGCTCATATACTAAAACAGCATCTAAAAATTTGGTAATCATAGAATTCATGTTGTGATTCCATTGCAGACATGTATTCTCTAAATGGTTCTCTTGATGGAAAGTGCAGAAGTTATCCATGCTTGAATTTTCAACATTAAACACAACATTGGAAATTTGAGTAGATTTAATTGGTTGATTATTATTATTCTTCTTAAAGAAAGGCGGATTGAAATATTTATTGTTGGTGGTTTCCTCACTTGGCCTTCTCTTGAGTTCAAATACTTCATTAGTAACTAGCTTCAGAGATTTGGACAAGTTTTCCATATTGTAAGGATATTTCTCTTTGGCTTTACAAGAAGAGGCTTGAGTTTTCTTCTTAGTATATTTGGAGTCTTTATAATCTTCATGATCATCAATGGCCCCAATAGAATGCAAGTATTCCTCAACCAAAATCACTTTTGTAAAGTTCAAATCTAATGTATCCTTTGCAGCTCGTTTAAGAAACACAAAAATATTAGTAGGCAAGGCAATTGTGTAATAATATTTGGTGATTGAATCATGTGGTTGAAAATCTATGGGGAAATTATTCAATAAATGGGTAAATCTTTGATTTAAATCCTTCACTTTTTCTTTGTCCCCCATATTAATATTTCCGATTTCTTTTAGCAAAATGGCAGGATTTTTTTCTTCCACAAATTTATCCAAAATAAATTTCTTGAACTCCCTCATACTATGGATTGAATTAGGTGGAAGGTTGTGATACCACACGCTTCTCTACCTTCTAGATTCTATGGAAAAATTCTACAAGAAACATCATCAAAATGTACCACAAGCATTCGCAAATGCATGTAGAAGTCATCAATATGGTCTTCAACTTTCATCTTTTTATCACTATCAAACTTTGAAAGAAACTTTTTCGGGTGTTTAGGCAGGCAGTGAATATTTCCAAAAGAGAAAGTGGCCCTTGCGACATCTAATCTAATTATTCATCAACCATGTCTTCTTCCTCTTCCTATTCTCCCTCTGAACCTAAAGAGTCTTCCCCTTCACCGTAAGAGTCTTTCCCTTCACTGTTCAAATCCTCATTATAATCAAGTTGTTCTCCTTGTCTCAACTATTCTTCATCAGAAAGTTGAAAATCCTCCCCACCTCCTTCCAAATCTTCCTCAATAGGTGGAATATCCCCTTGTTTATTTGTTCTTTCAAAAGAATCAACTAACTCTTCAAGGGTTTTGATAGCAAAATATTCCACCGAAGAAAACAATACGCTATGACAAGTTGTTTCTTTCTTTATAGGTTTGTGAGGAAGAATAGCAACAAAAAGGAGAAAGCCAAGAGCTCTTGCAAATTGACGAGTAATAGGCTAGATTTTCTAGAGTTAATTGTAAGTGACTTCAAAAGCCCGTTACAAACTCAAATGATAGGACTCTCCTATCTCGGGATTATGAGGTGGGGTTGAACTTGGATTGTTACTTGCATGGAAGTTTCTTGATTTGGATGTGGAGAATTGTCAACCATATAAATGTTTCCCTCCTTCTAACACTATAATTTTGACAGTGTTGGATCCTACCAACATACAAGGGGTATCCCCGATATGAAGTTCAGGGTATTTTTAAGGATTTAAATATTTTCCTATATACAATATTGTAGGCGAGTCTTCTTGTTTGAAAATTCATGTGTATAGAATGTCAGCAAATATTCTATAAAAAACATGTAATTTACTATTAAAATTGGTAATTTTTTGGAAAATATCATCCATTTAATCATATATATGTAAAAAATAGGCAAATGTTTAACCAAAATGGCGAATATTGTTTTTAGAAAATGTCCAAAAATTAGCTCATTTGCGAAATTTAACCCTTAAAATTTTTCATAATGAAGACCCAATTCGAATTCACACCATTTGGTATAGGTTCCCCATACGAAAAATGTTGTATGGATGCCATGTATTTAAATATTTTCATTGCCTGCAGTAGTTAGCATATGAGAGCAATGCACATGTACTTTTGAATGAGCAAGTATGCCTTGTGAAGGGTTCAATAACATATGTATCAAGGTTCTTTCATCGGAAGGAGAAAAAAGTGAGTCTTCAAGAGATATGTAATTTTACTATTCTAATAAAAACACTCGCACATATGAAATAATTGTTAACCATCAAGTGAAATAGTTCACATAGACGTAACAATCATTAAATCAATTACGACACATATTCAATAAGATGAGCACCAAAGCCACTTTATAGAAATTCCTTGTAGATTCAAACTACATATTGTAATATGTTAAAACAATTGACTTGAATCTACTCTACTTATCAGTGGAAACAATAGTTGATCGATGAAATCATGAAACATAAAAGAGAAAGAAATTAATCACACATAACACAATAATTTTCTGGGGAAAGCCACAACTAAAAAACCCCTTCTATCTGTATATTGCATTAATCAGAAAATATGAGAATATTACAATGCTTTTCTTAAGCCCAAGTAACCTCTGCACAATCTCAATCTGTCTCACTGCTTCACAAATAAGCTCCAGCCAATACTTAGCCAAATATGTTGTCTTCCAAGCTCCTATTTCCATGCGTAGTTTCCTAGGGGATTAGCTTGTATTTAATTAGGAAATTCCTCATCCACAACTGCGTAATCCATCAATAGGCCCTCCTCTAATTGCATGCACCATCAGTTTAATTTAGATGATTTTACAACTGATATTACATTGTCTTTAAACTCTAATCTCACTTGGTTATTTCTTTGATCTGACATGCAGGAGTTAATTATGAGTGAATATTCAGTTTACTAGTTGAGCAGTGTTGGTTACACCCCACTACTGTAAGTTACACCTCACTACTGGATCTCTCACTAATTCCTCCATCAGTTGGAATGAGTTTAACTGAATTTAACTCAAAAGAACTCAACTTGGGCCCCTAAAATTTAGGAACCACTCTACATGGCTCTAGATAGACTCCCAGCTCGAATTAATTGATTTAACTAAGTCAAATTAACTTAGTTAACTACTATAAGTTTCTATGAGAATTAGAATTACAATTTAATTCCAGGACAAAATTAAATTAGGATTTTTCTTGTTTCATTGTTCAACACTCCCTCTCAACAAGAAAGGGATTATCTTCTATCCCGATCCTACCTCTTTGAAACTCAAATTTTCATCTTGACAATGCCTTTGTCAAAATAATTGAATCCTACCCCTCAGTAGGAATGTACTCCAGCAGCATGATTCTCCTCTGCACACAATCTCGTAGATGGTGATACTAGATGTCGATATGCTTGGACCGATCATGAAAAACTGGATTCTCAAAGAGTTTGATACAACTCTAATTTTCATAGTAAATCACTGTAGGATCCATTTACTAACGAAATAACCCAACAAGGATCTTCCTCATCCAGATAGCCTCACAAGTTGTTTGACTAGCAGCCATGTACTCTGCTTCTGTTGAACTGAGTGCAACTGATCTCTGCTTCATGTTGTACCAAGAAACTATTACTTACCCAATACTCAAGATTCCCCCTGATGTGCTCTTTCTGTCAAATGGAATCCTTGCCCAATCTGCAACTATGAAGCCTTGAAGCATCACTCCCTCTGTATGTTTGTACCAAAGACAAAATTGACTGGTGCCTCTAAGGTATCTCAACACATGTTTAGTTATCTTCCAATAAAGTTTGGTTGGCTTAACCATGGCTTGACTAATTTGGTTAACTTCAAAACACATTTTTGGTCATGTGTTCACCAATACATAAGTGAACCCACAAGTTGTTTATAAATAGTAGCCTTCACTACTTCACCTGAAGTAGAATTTTCCTTCATCCAGTTACCTGCTAGAGGAATATCCATGGGTTTTTTTCTTTCCATGTGGAACTTCTTCAATATCTCATTGGCATTATTTCACTAAGAGACAAACAGTTCTCGATCTCCTTACCATACTTCCATACCAAGAAAGTAATGCATGAGCCCTAGGTCCTTCATCTTGAACTCTCTTGCAATATCCTCTTTGCAATATTTTATCAGCTTCTCATCACCTATCAAAATAAAATCATCAACATATAATACTATAATAAACAACTTATCTTCAACTACAATATGGTAGAGGTTTGCATCTACTTCACTTTTGGTGAATCCCAACCTGATGAAATAACTATCAATCCTGGTGTACCAAGCATGGGGTTCCTGTCTTAGTCCATACAATGCTCACTTGAGTCTGCACACATGTGACTCTCATTTGAAGGTCTCAAATCCTTCTGGTTTCTCAATATACACATCTTCTTCAATCATATTGTTGAGGAATGTTGTCTTCACATCCATCTGATGTATCTTCCATCTCATTTGCGCTAACAGTGCTAGAATAGATATAATTGATGTCTACCTTTCTAATGGAGTAAAGGTCTCATCGTAATCAATTCCCTCCACCTAAGACAATCCTCTGGCCACAAATATTGCATTTTGTTTCTCCACACTCCCATATTCTACTTTCTTTACCTTGTAAAGCCATCTGGAACTCACCACTGACTTGTCTGTTTTTCTTGGGACAACTTCCCAAACATTGATTCTGATAATGGAGTCATACTCCTCAACCATGGCATCAACCCGTATTATTTGTTGCACTGCTTCCTCGAATGAGGATGGCTCAATCTCTACACTCTTGCTCATCAAAGCCATGTAGCCATTATACCGATATGGTGACCTCCTCTGCCTACGTTGTGATGTGGGTGCTCCCACATTCTCTCTAGAATCATGCATCAATTTTCCAACCTCTCTGGGGTGCTTCCTTCCATCTCTGGAGGTCTTTGCATGAGTGGGTGCTTCCACTCTTAGCTCCTCTTCATGTGGTTGCTCCACATCATCCTGAGGTTCCTCCTTTAGAGCTAACATCCCCTCATCTACATGTAACTGAAGCTCCCTCTCAAGGGAACATCTCATGGCCTTCTCTTCATTGAACTTCACATCTCTACGAACTACAATCAACATGTTGGATGATAGGTGCACTCAATAGTTTTGAGGTGTATTAGTGTACCCCACAAATATGCCCAACTCAGTTGATGGCTCTAGCTTTTTCCGTGCATCCTTGGTAACTTGACAGTAGACTGATGAACCAAAGATCCTGAAGCATAGAAAATTTTAGGGGCAAATGTTCGCCCTTTGGCGAAATTAAGGGGTTTTAAATTTTTAGTGGGCGAATATTTGTATCATAGTACATTTTTACAAATCACCTCAAATAGCCCACCTTATTTTAAGGGAGAGGGTAAAAAAGGTAAATTTAGCCCTTGAAATTAGGAGTTACAACCTTCCATTCGCCCATTTTCAAGAATAGGTTTTATTTAAGTGAATCCATTCGCCCATTTTCAAGAATAGGTTTTATTTAAGTGAATCCTATGGGCCAAATACCATATTTATAAAAGAGGTATGGTAATTAATAAAAATATAAATAAGCGAGAGGTATGGTAAACAAATAAAAGTTTTTTTTA
>APFE030877899.1:44782-79515 GCA_000404065.3 Pinus taeda
TTTCCTATATACCATGAAGATTCGCCCATTTATTATACTTATAAATTTAGGGGGTGTTCTTAAAATTTTCCCTGTCCTGAAGTGTGCTATATCTAGTTTCTTACCTAAAAATATTCTTCTAGTGTACTCATCCTAAGAATTCAATGAGGGATTCTGTTCTGCAAATAAATAGTCGTGTTGCACGCTTCATCCCATAATTGCAACGGTAGGTCTTGATCATGTAACATCGCCCATTCCGCTCCCACAATACTTGTTTTCTTCCTTTCAACCACCACATTTTGTTGTAGGTTATGAAGTGTTATTAACTCCCATTGAATTCCTTCTAATGCACATAAATTTTTGAATTCATTTGACACATATTCTCCATTGTTATCACTTCTGAGAGCTTTAACTTTCCTACCATTATCTTTCTCGACAAGTGCCTTAAATTCCCAAAATTTAGCGAACGTCTCAGATTTCTTCTGCATGAAGAAAATCTAGCACTTACGAGAACAATCATCAACAAATATTACATAATACATGTGCTTGGCCATGGAATCTAGATGCTATCGAGAATGGTCCACACACATTTGAGTGAAATCGATTCAGGATCACTTGCACTCAACTGTCTTTATCATGAAAGGAAGCTTTGGTGTACTTCCCCAATGTACACCCTTTGCATGTGTCTCTCTACTCTTGTGTACCCTTGGGAAGTCCTGTAGAAATTTTCTACATGATCTTCAAAGCTTCATGGTGAAAGTGACCCAATATTCTATGCCACAACCCACCGATGTCTCAGTTGTGCACCTTCTCTGCTTTAGTGATCAAAGAAACGCAGTATTCTACATCCAATTTGTAGAGGTTCTTCACTCGAACCTCCATTGACTTCACCTATCTTGAGGCTATGTGACGAACGAAATCCTTTCCCTTACTAAATATCACATCATAGCCACTGGCCTCCAACATGGCAACTGAAACAATTTTTTCTTCAAACCCAGAACATACACGACATATTTTAATGTGAGAGGAGAACTAGACTCCCTCTGAAAGGTAACAATTTTGATGTCGATCGCACTACACCTCCCATCATCTTCCATCTCAATGTGCATCTGAAGGTCCTTCTCCTCCAAGTCACTGAAGAACACTTTATTTATGGTCATATGGAATGTGGCTCTACTATCTAGGTGCCAGACATTACCCATCACCAATGTCATCATGCAAGTGATGAGGGTGAAATATAGTTCAAATTGTGAAGCAAGAGCTTCACCTGCTACTCCTCCTTAGGACTTATTACCAACCTTATTATGCGAACACTTTGTGGCATAATTTCTTAGCTCGTGATAATGAAAACATGTCCTTCTTCTTTCCGCCCTGATTAGAATCTGATTTGTAATGGGATGACTTCCCCTTCCCTTTCTTCGCCTTTCTAGCTAAGGCATGGTTCTCCTTATCATCATTCTTAGATGAGGATCCATCTCTGGTGTTCCATCGAATCTCTTCTCGTACCAAGTCAGACCACAATCGCTCCCACTATGGTATCTTCTCCCTCCCATTAACTGAGTCCTGGTAATTGTGTGAGATCTTGGAAGTCCTAGAAGTATTAGACTCACCAGATTGTCTTCAACAACTATAACACTGACACGTCCAAGATCATCACGACATTAGGTGAACTTGATCAAGTACTTTGGTATTGTGTTGTCCTTTTCCATCTTGATCTTTCTAAGCTTGTCCTTCAATGTCATCTTCCTGTGGTCACTATTGTTTTGAAACAAGTTTGTCAAGGCCTTCCACATTTCAAATGGAGTTTCCTTACCATGGAGGTTAAAGAAAATATGATCTCGAACTCCTTCTCGGATAATCCTTCCCACCTTTTCCACACACTTTCTCCACTTTGCTAGAGCTTGAGCATCAGTTGTCTTAGGAATATCATTGTCTATGAATTCCTTAATATCCTTGTCTTCCAACACTGCCTCCATCATGTCCTTCTAAGAAATATAGTTCAAGCTACCCTCAAGGGTATATTCGAGTCTCAATCCATAGAATGACATCTTGCTAGCTCTGAAGTATGATACTACAAATTTGATTGGTCCTGCAAAATATAAATTCGTATTCTTCTCTTCTATAGTGATTTCAGCTCTAATACCATGTAGAAATTCCTTGTAGATTCATACTTCATATTGTAATATGCTAAAACAATTGACTTGACTCTACTCTACTCATCAGCAGAAACAATAATTGATCGATGAAATCACAAAGCATAAAAGAGAAAGAATTTAATCACAAATAACACAATAATTTTCTAGGGAAACCCATAGCTAAAAACCCCTTTCTATTTATATATTGAATTAATTAGAAAATATGAGAATATTACAATGCTTTTCTCAAGCCTGAGCAACCTCTGCACAATTTCAATTTGGCTCACTACTTCACAAACAAGCTCTAGCCAATACTTAGCCAAATCTGTTGCCTGTCAAGCTCCTATTTCCTTGTGTAGTTTCCTAGGGAATTGGCCCATATTTAATTGGGAAATTCCTCATCCATAACTTTGCAATCCATCAATAGGTCATCCTTTGATTGCATGCACCATCGGTTTAATTTAGATTATTTTACAACCAATAGTACATGGTCCCTGATCTCTAATCTCAACTAGGTCTTTCTCCGATCTGACATGCATGAGTTAATTATGAGTGAATCTTGATTTTACTAGTTGATCATTGTTGGTTACACCCCACTACTAGATCTCCCACTAATTCCTCCATCAGTTGGAACTAGTTTAACTAAATTTAACTCAGTTAAACTGAATTAAATAATTACAACTCAAACGAACACAACTTGGGCCGCTGAAATTTAGGAACCACTCTACATGACTCTAGATAGACTCCCAACTTAAATTAACTGAGTCAACTAAGTCAAATTAACTTAGTTAACTATTACAAGTTGCTATGAGAATTAGAATTACAATTTAATTCAAGGACAAAATTGAATTAGGATTTTCTTGTTGCATTTTTCAACACAATTAAATAGTTTAATTTCTTTAGTACAGATGAATGCCAATATAAACCACAAACATCCAAAGAATAATATTGAAAAATTCACGATATATGCATGAAAATGTGTTGGCTCAATAAGCTTCAAATATTAAGCCAAAGTTCCAAGATACATTGATACAATGAAACACCATTAGCTCGAATAGTGGAGCGTTAAGCCACTACTCTCTCTCCAAAGGAAATATCTCCCTCTCTAATGCGTAGTTGAAGAAGCCAAGGTGAAAATTCCTTTTTTTGAGTAATGAGGCTTATTTTATAACAAGAGGAATGACCTTTCATATCCTCATGACTCTTGAACTTCATCATGACTCTTAGACTTATAGTGTGACTTTTTTTACTTCTATATGACTTTTGGACTTCTCCATGTTACTCTTTTGTCCATATATGACTCTTGGACTTCCACATATTCATGTTTACAATATTTTCCAAAATTACATCATCATTTTCCACATTATCATGTGATGACAATATGACAAGTCATAAACATTGACAACTTGGACTCATGGTTACTTGTACATGGAGTTCTTTGATAAGTGATGATATTGCCACTATGCCTCTAATACTTGTAGAATATCTTGAATTGTGGTTTCCTTCTACCCTACAAAGGGTTTATTGAGATTATGGAGTCTTCATGAATCACTTTGATCATCAAAATCCATTGTTCTTTCAATTGTCACAACATGATACCTTTGTGCCTTTTGTATTTAATATGCTTCATTGGGAAGCCTTTCTTGAA
Source organism: Pinus taeda (assembly GCA_000404065.3). Classification (NCBI taxonomy): domain Eukaryota; kingdom Viridiplantae; phylum Streptophyta; class Pinopsida; order Pinales; family Pinaceae; genus Pinus; species Pinus taeda. The sequence continues at coordinate 48,545 of APFE030877899.1, forward strand.
AAATATCCTCACACCTTTTTTCAATTCTTCATTGAACACCTGCAAGTATATATCACTCATGGAAAATAAACATTAGCCCAAAAATCTCATACTTTATCATGCTTCATGCAGATTATCTGTCTGTGGATTAACAATGTGCTAGGGGAAGAGAGAGAGGCCTTCTAGGTATAAGTCACACTTTTAAGAGATAGGAGGGGCTTCATTGATCATGGATACTACACAGTGCATAGCGCTAGAGGAGAAGGAGGCCTGATGGAGGGTGCAGGGCATGGTTCCAATGGACAAGGAAGCATGAATATTAACTGAGGATGCATTGTGCATTGGGAGGGAGATCCAGGGCCACAAGGAGGGCACAAAGAACTGAAAAAAGGCACAAAATAAGGCATCACTTCCCACTAAGAGTGCACAATGTGCTTAACTAGGAGATAAAGGAAAAGGTTGGCACATGGCGTAGATGTAAGCAACAAGCAAGGGGGTCTATTGACTAGAAATGTGTTGTGTGTTGGGAAGGATAGAAAGGACTTATCTAGGTGTGGGGCATAGTTTCAACTAACAAGGAGGGTCTCCAATAGGCCATAGAGGTGTGTTGTGTGCTCTTCTTGGCCTAGAGGGTAGGCTTGCAAAATCATAAAATTGTCTAAGTTTCACAGAGTGAAACCTTGAAAAACACATTGAGTTAGGAGTAAAATCAAGCATGCACATCTCAAATCATCAATAAAATTTAGACAAGACCCAAGACTAAGAAGTATACATTGAAATTCTAGTTCACAAACATTATCCAGGTATAATAAACAAAGTATGTGCAGTTGCGACCAAAAGTGTCATTTTGTCGCTAGAAAGTGTATTATGACTTCAAAGTGTGGTATAGTTGTTCTTCATGATCCAATGAAACTTAGGAAATGACATAGACACTTGTAACATGTGTAAAAACATGAAATGAGATTTGAAAACCAAAAGAGACACTTCACACAATAGGAGGTAGGCTCCAAAATTTTGGAGGGTGTTGTAGTAGCAACAACACTTAGTGACACATTGAGTGAATTTCAGCTTCTCTTCCTAGGGGTGGCTTTCATCAAATAGTTAGGCCCTTCAATATGTATTGATTCATTAAGGATATTTCCCTGGCTTCCCCACTTAACCCAGTTATAGATGTATTACCCACCATTCCCTTTCTTGGTTTAATACACAACAATTTTTTCCACTTCACAGTGGTTTTAATCTCAGATAAGGGTAATATATAATCGCAAGTTAAATATAAATAGATTCTTAGTTTTCATCTTCAGTGTTTCTCTGCTACTAGAAGGCCTTTTCAGTACCCCAAAAAAGTCACTACATGAACACAAGCATCACTTCACTACCAGCAAGCCTGTTCAATACCCCGACGAAGTTACTTACTTCACCTCTCTATGCAGGAAGCCTTTCTCTTCATCACCCTTTACTTACTTTATTTAAGTAACTGTGCTTAGGCACTTATTATTTAATGGGGCAGAAGTGGAATCTTGACTTATTGAGATAAAAATTTGTTGTTCATTTAGAGATAGCTATACACACATATGATATTTATTCACTCGTTATTGGTTTCCCCTTTTCCTTCTCTACTTTATTGTATTAGCATCTAGAACACTTAGTAATTTCAACACCAAGTTAAGGAATAAGGATGCTAAAATAAATGTAGATGCCATGGTTCTACTCAAGTATTTCCTCTTGAATATATTATATTTTTCACATGGACATTACTTGACTTAAGGTATTTCCCAAACAAGGAAGGATAACTAGTAGATAACCAAGCATTGTTGTTTTCACAATCCCTTTTCGTTTCTCCGCATAGTCTTTTGAGCCATACATGAACTCTAATGCAATCTTATTTATGTACACTAACCAAAATAAATGAACAGGAACAAGACATGACGAAACAAACAACATGTGACAAGGAAAGAAAATTGTACAAAGAGGAATGCATATCAGGGTTTCTACTGGAAATAATGTTTAAGATTTCAACCATTGGCAGGAAGAGGATTAGTCCTCACATCTAAGGATTTCAATCTATAATAATGGTGTCCACATTGATCAATGATGGTGTAAGGTCCAATCCAAAGAGATTGAAACTTAGTTTTCTTTCCTTTCTCTTTGTGGGCTTTATCCCACTTCAATACTAGGTCACCCCCACCAAAAAAAAAAATCCCTATGTACTTCTTATGAAACCAATGCTTGATTTTGTTCTAGTGTATGGAAAACTTCTCTTTTGTTTTGAGCCTTTCTTCCTCAAGCTTACGAAGAGTATCTATTTGACTCTGAACAAGGAGACATGGTTTTCCTTGAGATTCATGAGAAAGCTGTAAGGTCGGAAGGGAAATGTTCAACAGAATGATAGCTTATTTTATGTATACAAGGAAGTATGGAGAGGTTTTCACAGAGGGTTTGGGAGTGACACGCTTAGCCCATAGTTCATTTCCCAAAGCATTATATTAGTTCTTTTGTTCAGAAAAAATAGTTTTCTTGATAATACAAATCATATTTTTGTTTGTTGACTCAGCCAAATCGTTTCCTTAAGGGTAACATGCTTTAAAATAATACCATTTTATAATTCAAACTCATAAAACTTTAAAAAACAAAATAAGTTGCATTATCAAAGATAAGAAATGTAGGAATTATGACCTTGGTTATGATCTTGTGTTTGAGAAATTGGATGACTTCCTTATCGTTAACTTGTCTTAATGGAACTACTTCGCTCCACTGAGTAAAATAATCTATTGTAGGTAAAATTTATCGATGTTTCCTCGATGAATGAGGAAATATTTCACTGATAACATCCAATCTCCATTATTGAAAAGGTTCCTCAACTGCTATGGGTAGCAATGGGGCAGCTGACTTCTTATCACAACGAGCACACCTTTGACATATTGGACACTTTTGAGCATAGGCATGAGCATCCTTAAATAAATGTGGTCCAATAGTAACTAGCCCTCATTAGTTGTGGTATTGCCTGCAAAGTGTCCACATGGTGGTCCATCATGTAGATCCTTCAACACCCTTTATGCATCTAGAGGCTCTAGGCATCTAAGCAAGACACCATTATGGTGCTTTTGGAAAAGCGCACCATGCACAAGTTGATAAGATAAAGATTTAAGGCATATTTCCCTCTTTTTTTGGCTATTATATGTGTAGGAAAGGTGCCATGCTCTAAACGTCACCATATGTATAGATAACAAGACATATTTGTACTTGTAGGAGGAACTTGCTCAACATTATACATTTCTATTTCATATTCCTACTATAAAGGGTCTTCTTCTAGTGAATCCAATGCTTCAAATGCAAGCCGATAGAGACCATGGCCTTTGATATTGTGGACTGGATTGAACTCAAGATCATATTCTTATAAGCATGCCATCCAATTCCCTCTCCTTTCACCCCATTCTTGTTGTATGAAAAGTGTTCTAATAGTTGGATGAGGCACATAAATAATAATATGAGCTTTCATGAGGTAAGGCCTAAAATGTTTTACCACCTTGTAGACTGCATATGCTTGCTTAGCATTGATAGGATAATTCGGTACCTATCCTTGTAAGCCAACACTCATGAAAGATATAGTTCGTTCATTCCCTTGATTGTCTTTATGTGTTAATACAACCGCAATATATGCATTGGAAGAAAAACTATATAATAGGAAATATTTACGAAATTTTGGACTATATAAGGCTATAGCATCAACAATGTCTTGCTTTATCTAGAAAAGATATCCTTTTCACTTTTATTCCATGTTTATGTAGAATCCCTCTCTATCATCTCTTGTAATGGTTTAACAATTTGTGCATAGTCAGAGATGAACTTGTGCAGGAAATTGGTCTACCCCAAGAAATATTGCATGGCCTTCTTGTTCAAAAGAAAATGGATTTGGGCAATAGTTTTGACCCTTTCTAGATCAACTTAATTTTCACCCTTCGCAATAATGTTTCCTAAGATATTACCTTTGGACAAACCAAAGATGATCTTTTGCAGACCTAATGGTATCCCATACTTGTGACATCGCTCGAAAATATTCTTAAGATGATGAATATGATTTGATATCTTCTTTTAAAAAATGGTTATGTCATCTATGTAGACAACTACACATTGACAATTCAATCCACGGAATGCGATGTCCATGGCCCATTTAAAAGTGGCACCAATATTAATAAGTTTTAATAGCATGCGCATAAAATCAAAAGTTCCCCACTTCGTCTTGAACATGATCTTTAAACGATTTGGCTCTACTTCTAGCACCTTATTATATCATGATAATCCATCTAGCAATGAGAAAATTTCTAACCCAGATACTGTCTAGAGTATCTACTCCATTAATGGCACAAGGTAATTGTCCTTATCTAAAGTTTGGTTAAGGTTGTGAAAGTCAACACGCAAGTGTATCTCAAGGGACTTCTTTCTAAAAGGAGCCAAGTTGGAAACCCATGTAGAAATTCAAACTTAAAAAAATGATTTGAGCATCTAGAAATTTCCTTAACTCCTTTTGAATCAGGGGTTCAAGAGTCGGATGAAATTTTCTTAGTTTATGTTGAAAAGGCTTTACCCCTTCTTTGATAGGAATGGAATTTTGAATGATGCATGTATCATAAGTCTTTATATCATTGTAAGTCCATGAAAATACATCTATTGTTTTAAGAGATGAATAAAGCCTATCATTCTTGAGGAGAACAAAATGTACTAATATTGACATACTTGGGATCTTCTTTGGTTCCTAGACTGACTTGTTCATGTGTCAATGTTGAGCTATGAGTCTTTATGTTCATTGGTCCTCTAAAATGGTTTTGCAAGTCATAAATTTTTTGAAGTGATACCACACTTTTTGACATATTGTTACCCTTAGATGCTTGAATTTCTTCTACAAAGCCTTATCATGCTCATCTTCTTCAATAATCGCATCTTTAAACACATCCATATTGTCCATGAAGTGCAGTATCTAATGGATATCATTAGATACATGAAAATTAGTTACATTGTGCGGCACAAATGGCTTATAAATAATTTTAATAGAAAAATTATCATTTAATGGTGACATTCTGGCAACTGCATCGGCTAATATATCTGCGGCAACGTTACATATTCTAAGAACATAAATAATATTAAATGATTTGAAGAATGAAATGATTCTCCATACCTCTTGTTAGTAGTTTTTCAAACAACGTGAAACACAATGAATGGTATTCCGTACTTGATGGGTAACAATCTTTGAATCACCAATTACCTTAAGTTCCTCTACCTTGAGGTCTATGGCTTTCGTTAACCCCAAAACTAGTGCTTCATATTCAGCAATGTTATTTGTACACTTGAACTCCAAGCGGGATGACAAGGTATACCTTTTATTCCAAGGGTCAGTGAGAATGCAACTAGCTCTGGAACCGTCTTGGGTCTTAGAACCATCAAATTATAAATTCAAAATATTAGAAACTATGGAGCTAGTCCCTACACTAATATTATGTACATCTATATTACAAAATTAAATTGCATCAGTTGTACTGCAAGGAAGGAGCTCCAACTATGTATCTGATGGGCCAGATTATGGCTACCCTTGATAACACCCATGGTCAACCTCTAAGAAACAATTTCCAAAAATGATGTTTGCAATGCCAATAGGCTCATTATGTCCCTAAAGTGGTGTCACAGTGTACTTCATGTATTATTCACTTTCCACTAGAATTTGATTTTTCCTTCCCTTGTAAGGAAGCCATAAATGTGTCCATTCTGTTGAGAAATATCCTTGTATTTTGTTGGACTAATCTCTACTCAGAAGAAAACCATAGGCTTCTGGAATGTCCAAAATTACAATATTAATGCACTGGTGAAATATATGGTCTGATGATAAATGGATGATACCATTATTAACTTCACCATTTTCCTAAACCAATCATTTTTCCGGTTGTATGATTTGAGCATCGATCTTTTCCCATTTATCGTAATCTTCTTGGCAACAGATAAAGGCATAACATTTGCAGATACACTAGAATCCACCAGAACATTATGGACATTATAATTAAAGATTTCAAATGTTAGCAAGAAAGGGGGGCAGAGAGTGTTAGGATTTAAATTAATATCATTGACTACAGATTTGAGAATGTCACGAGACTTATCAGACAAAACTTGAGAAGAAAAAAAATCATTACATGAAGGAGGTTGTGATGAAAATTATTAGATTACCAGTTCACGTTGTCTTGTTATGTTTGTGAGCTCAAAAATTGATATACTGTCATGTGCTCTTTTCATATCCTCAATAATGTTGTAATCACTACTCTAATTCTTAATAGGTTGTGTTGAATTATCAGGTGGCGTAGCTTTGTTAGTATTTGCAAGAGTCGTGGACTTATTCTTATTATTTGTGGAGGTGTTCCTAGGGGGAGGAGCACTTCTAGTCTTATTCTGCAAACTCGGGATTAGGAGGTGGTTAAATCCTTATCAATAATTGATTTTTAAACTCTTGCTTAAAAATAGGTCCTTTGCTCCTCAAATTATACCAGTTAGTTGTTTGTTGAGGAGGAGCCTCACTCACTGGTGGTTCATAAACACTTTATTTATCAGTGTTAAGTATGATACCAAATGCATTAACTACTTGTCCAACACTTTAACTTTCTTTGGCCATGACAAATTCATTTACTTCTTCAGTTTTCTTAGACTGCTCATCTACTAAAAAGGTATCTACAAAGTTGGTTATCATAGCATTCATGTTGTGATTCCATTGCGAATGTGTCTTCTCTGAATGCTTCTCTTGATGGAAAGTGTAGAATTTATCCATGCCCCAATTTTCAACATTAAACACAACATTAGAACTCTAAGAATATTTAGACAATTCATTATTGTTATTATTCTTAAAGAAAGACAGCTTGAAAGACTTATTTTTGGTGGTTTCCTCACTTGACCTTCTCTTGAGTTCAGATACTTCATTAGTAAGTAGCTTCAAATACTTTGCCAAGTTTTCCATATTGTAAGGATATTTATCTTTGGCTTTACTAGAAGAGGCTCATGTTTTCTTCCCATTATCTTTAGAGTCTTTAGAATCTTCATGATCATTAATGGCCCCAATAGAACATAAGTCTTTCTCAATTATAATTGCTTATGCAAAGTTCAGATCCAATGTATCCTTTGCAGCTCTTTTAACAAACACATAAATATTAGTAGGAAAGGCAGTTGTGTAATTATCATTAGTGATTGAATCATGCAATTGAACATCTGTAGGGAACTTATTTAATACACGATTAAATATTTGATTGAAATACTTCACTTTTTCTTTGTCCCCCATCTTAAGATGCCTATGTTATTTTAGCAACATGGCGGGATTTTTTTCATCCACAAATTTATCCAAAAATAATTTCTTAAACTCCCTCCAACTATGGATTGAATTAGGCAGAAGACTATGATACCACACTGACACTCTACCTTCTAGAGTGTACGGAAAAATTCTACAAGCAACATCATCAAAATGTAACTTGAGCATTCATAAATGCATGTAGAAGTCATCAATTTTGTCTTCAACTTTCATATTTTTATCGGGATCAAACTTTGAAAGCAAATTTTCAAGGTGTTTAGGCCTGTAAAAATATTGCGCGGAAGAGCAAGCATCCCTTGGGTCATTCAATCCAACTGTTTATCAACCATTTCTTATTATTCTTCCTCTTCTCCCTCTAGTATAAAGAGTCTTCCCTGTCACCATTAAAATCCTCATTATAATCAAGTTTTCTCCTTGTCCCAGCTGATCTTTGTCAGAAAATTGTAAATCCTCCCTGTCTCCTTACAAATCCTCCTCAATAAGTGGAAGATCCCCTTATTGATTTGTTCTTTTAGAAGAATAGCCTAAATATTCAAGGGTTGAAATAACCAAATCTTCCATCAAGGAAACCGATATGTTGTGATGATTTGTTTCTTTCTTTATAGGCATGTGAGGAAGAATAGTAGCAATAGGAAGTAAGCCAAGAGCTCTTGCAAATGTTGGGTCGTGCAACAGGTATAAATTTACTCTTGATTACATTATCTTTTTCCTCCTTTTTATGCATTTGTGCCGTGATGTAATAAGGTTTTGATATAATTTCGATAGAAAGTGTACGAAACTGCTTCTGATGTGATTTGGCTGTCAAAACTAACTTTCGTTGCTTTTTATGCAAAAATTAGCAAATGGAACAGTTGTTGTTCAAACTATTGAACAGTAAGGGCTAAAAAAGGAGAAAAGAGTGCATCTTGTGCGGTCAAATCGAGAAACGAATCAGGAGGATTAGCACAAGATGGAAGATTGTCTGATAATAGCATTTAGTTGTGAATTCCTCAGGATCGTCTGATAATAGCATTTAGTTGTGAATTCCTCAGGATCTCCTGATCCTGAGGAATTGCATTTATCTCTTTTCCTCTTTGACTATAAGAGGGGAAAAATGAATAGAATAGGGGAACTTAACTTTTTTCCTTTTTACTTCAGTTGTAATTTTAATATACAGAGCGTTGTTCTGAAGGATACATCATGCTGTAATGACATCTGGATTTGATGACTAATATATAATTCATGCTGTTGTTCATTCACGAGATTCTGAAGTAATCAAGCAGTAATCACTGGAAGCTTGGGCCCGGTCACAGGTGGATTTCACTGTTGTTCCCTATTTTATAGTTTACCTTTCTTTTACCGCAAGTTTAATTACTCTGTTTTATAGCTTTACGATTGATTTACTTTCACTAGTGTTGAGTTTGTGTATTCATTGCATTAATTCTTATTTATGTTGATTGGCTTCATTTATTTATGTCACAGATTGATTTGATTATTAGATAAGAATCATTTCTTGTTAATTGAAAGCCAGAGTGTTATTGATTAGATCAGGTGTATTACTTTTATGCAGAAGTTTAGGTTCAGCTAAAAGAGCTCTGTTATCACTACGGTATACTGGGTTGATGTAATTGCAATTAGAACTTTTGATTAAGATTGAGTTTAGATTTTGATTAAGATTGATTTTTGATGCTTGAATAGGATAATTTCCTTGAAGTTACAAGTTTGATAGTTATGGTTTGATCCGTTCACTCTTTTATTGAAATCAATAATTTATTTTAAATAATTACTCTCTGTAGATTCAACGATTTTCATCACTTGCACATATTGTGTACACTCTTGAAACAAAAAGACTTACGCAAGTCGATAATTAATGTGAAGCATTTAGGAGTTCTAAAAGACACCTTATATGCGCCCAACATTTTGGCACCGTTGCCGGGGAGAGTGTTTCCATTTCATAGAAGGTGATGTATTTTTTATAATTGTTTGTTGTGAAAGAATTGGGTATTAAAAATGGATGGTAAGAACCTGCGTACGAGCAAGTAAAGTGCTTGCTCCCTTGCCCACTTTTCAGTACAATTGTGTAGAATATTGAAGTAGAAATAGATATTTGATGTTTGTTTGATGTGAAAGAATTGGGCATTAAAAACAGAAGGCAAGAACCTATGTACGAGTAAGCAAATTGCTTGCTCCCTTGCCTGCTTTTCAACAAAATTGCGTAGGAATTAAAGTAGAAATAAATGTTTGAATTTTTGTATGAATGACTAAGAAGAAAAGAGTAAAAAATGATATAATTCCTCTGCCCAGATCTAAAAAATCTAAGGGATCGATGCCCCTTGGACGATCAATCGTCATTGAAAAAATCATCAAGAAAGTTGAGTCTTAGTCATCAGTAGGACCCGAACCATTTCTACAAGAAATCCTATTGTAACCCTTCAGGCCATAGGATCACCATCTATAGCTGATGATGAGATTCACAGTATGACTAAAGGGTCTGAATAGAGTTTTTAGAACACTGAAAACTTGTAGCCTAACCCTTTACAAGGGAATTCTTGCAACCTCCGTGAAGGAGAAAGAGAAACAGGTAGTGTTGAAAAGATTAAATCATCAGAACCCAATTCTCCTGAAGTAGTAGTTGAATAGAGGACACCCAGTATTCTAGACCAAGGTAGTGTTGTTAAAATAATTCTAAAAGTCTCTTCCGAATCCCCCAGGAACAAATCTCCAGCTCTGGAAATCCTTGAAGAATATTGGAAAGACCAATGGATCGAAACACTAAATTTAATGGGGAAGGGTGATATTTATCCAGAGGATTATGACAATATTATACAATTGTGCATCAGGTGGTCCAGAGGCAATACAAGGCTAAAACCAACTGGACGTGATGCTGTCACCAGAGACAGCAAAGCCTCAGGAGGGAGCATTACACGAGTTGAAATCGATAATCTGCTAGAAGATTTCAAGACCAATATCTTGGGGACCCTAACGACACAATTGGATATCATGCAGGCCAAACAAAAGCAGGCTGAAGCAGAACAAAATTTGGTTATTTTCTATCCATGTTGTAGAAAGAAACACAATCATAGAGAATGTCTGTTAGATATGATACAAACATGCGCCATTTGCACTAAGGATCATGCTATGGAAAGTTGTCCATCGCTTCCTGGATTAAAGCAGTTTTCAAGGAAGCAGAAGAGGAAGTGGAACCAGCATATCTGTTGAACTAGCACCGTCAATGGCAAACACGTCTGATAGGTATGCCTACAGAACCATCTTCTTTCTTTCCTTCTTCACAATTTAATTCTCAGTAGTATTCAAGAGCAGCATGGTACAACCAACCACCTTTCTCTACTTGGCCACCTCAAGCATTTTCTATGCCACCTTTGCCCAACCAATCAAATCCAAATAATAATTGGCCAAATTCCTCTTACCCTCCACCATTCTGGCAAAACAACCCCTATTCCTCTCAATGGTCTCCTTCTACCTCACAAAATCAGAATGGCAACCAAATTGGCAACAATCCACAAACAAGCCTATGAGAATAGTTCCTCTACCTCAACCAACCTTACCAGCACCTTACACGTTGCAACAAAACCCACAACATAATATACGACCACAACTCCCAGCTCAACCCAACCCAAATCCTAACAACAGACCAATCCAGTCAGTCCAAATTATTGAGAGTCTGGACCCTGAAGTTGAGATGAGATAATGTAATGAACTTAAGTTAAGATTTGGACGCATAATTGCTCCAGATGAGGACAAAAATATGCAACCTAAAGTTAAAGAAACACATCTAAATAAGCCTTCGACTGTAGATGACCAGCAAATAAAATACGGAGGAGATACTGTCAGGAAGAAATATCTTGAGAAAATTATAATTACTTCTCCCCCATTCCCAGAAATATTGATAATACCTCAACCAATTGAATATCCCAACTTTGATCTTCTGGGTGAACTCAAAAATATCTGTATAAAAACACCCCTCCTTCAGGCCATTCAAGACATTCTGATATATGCTAAAACCGTTAAATAATTGTGTGCAAATAAGTCTACGAGGAAAACAAAAATAACACCAACTATCCATGTCTTCAGAACTTTGTCTGATTTATTACTAGGCAAAGAGACACCTGTAAAATATGAATACTCGAGAAATCCCATTGTCACAGTACAACTAAATAGCCACTCTTTTCCCAATGCTTTAGTTGACTTAGGGGTAGCCATTAACATTCTTACAACAGAAACTTGTGAAGTGTTTGGCATCACAGCCTTAGAACCAACCACTACCTTGCTGGAACTAGCTGACTGTTTAGTCACTAGGCCAGAAGGAACATTACAAGATGTGATGGTTTTTGTGGACTCTTGGGAATATCCAGCAAATTTTTTGATCGTTGACCCCAAAAATCAGCTAGATGGACATCCCTTAATACTGGGAAGGCCTTAGCTAGTAATAGTCGATGCTTATATAGGCTACCGAATAGGTAGTATGACCATAACCAGAGGGAATGATGTAAAGAATATAGCTTTATACCCTCCTGCTCAGCCAAGCCTAACCATTGTAAAAACTAGGAAACAACCAACAGCATATTTAAAAGAAAATATTCATTCACCATTGACTGTGGTAGATGCGCTTGAATTCAAAAACAAAACAGAAGATGATGTCATTAACACCTTTATCAATCACCCTACTGCAGTGTTTAATTTGAGATGTCACATGATTGAAGCAGTCCTTAACAATGAGATTGAAGAAGATTCCTTGAGAGACATTAATGACCAATCGATACCAAAAACCACTATCTATAATAGCAAGCCTATTGAAATCGAGCAAGGGAAAATCCTGAACATTAAGAATAATCTGAGTAATGACCAACAACAAAAACTTATCCAAGTCCTTAGGAAATATAAAGGGGCTTTTGCATGGGAATACCCAGACATGAAAGGGATTGACCCTCAGTTATGCATGCACCACATATACACTGAAAAAGATGCAAGACCCATTCGACAGCCACAACGTAGATTAAATCCTCATCTAAAGGATATTGTGAAAGAAGAGCTTCAAAATCTATTAGATGTGAATTTTATTTATCCTATATTTGACAGTAAATGGGTTTCTCCATTAGTACTTGTCCCCAAAAAGAATGGAAAATGGCGGATATGCGCTGACTACAAAGAACTCAACAAAGCAACGCAAAAAGACCATTTTCCCCTTCTATTTATCGACCAAGACCTAGATACACTAGCAGGAAAGAAATTCTTCTCTTTCCTGGATGGCTTCAGTGGCTACAACCAAATTCAAATTGCTCCTGAAGACTAGGATAAAACTACTTTCACCTACCCCTGGGGAACATTTGCTTACAGGGTATTGCCTTTCAGATTGTCCAATGCACCTAGCACATTCCAAAGAGCCATACTCAGTATTTTTGCAGACTTGATAAATGAAGGATTGGAGGTGCACATGGATGATTTGACACCCTATGGAGATGACTTTAATCAGGCATTACAGACATTGGAGAAAGTCCTAGAATGGTGTATTGCTACTAGGTTATGCTTAAGTCATGAGAAATGTCATATGACAATGACAGAAGGCCTGATTCTGGGTCATTACATTTCAGCAACTGGAATTCAGGCAGATCCAGCAAAGATACAGGTAATCCTCTTATTAGCTACTCCTTGCACTCAAACAGAGGTACGTAGTTTTATGGGATTTGCTGGATATTATCGTAGATTTATAAAGAACTTTTTGCAAATTTTTGCACCTTTATATGCCTTGACAGGAAATGTTGATTTTATATGGACTGATAGATGTGACACTGCCTTTACAGATTTGAAATGGTTAGTATCGATAGCACCAATATTACGAGGCCTGAATTGGGATATACCTTTCCATATTTCATCAGACGCATCAGATATAGCTATCGGAGCTGTTCTTGGCCAAGAAGAAGACAAGAAACCTACGCTCCATATTACATCAACAAAAACTTAACTCCTGCTGAGTTGAATTACACGGTAACAGAAAAGGAGTTTCTAGTTGTTATTTATGCTATCAACAAATTTAGACGCTATATAACTCGATACCTTGTCTTTCTATATACTGATCACTCCGCTATTAAATATTTAACCAATAAACCTATTACAAATGGAAGAGTGACTCGTTGGTTACTACTTTTGCAGGAATTTGACATAACTATAAGGGATTGACCAAGGAAGGAGAACCTCATGGAAAACTTCCTCTCCCGAGTGCCAAGAATGAATGATACAGTGGTGGTAGAGGATCAGTTCCTGGATGAACCTTTATTTGTTGTGGCCGTAAAAATGCCATGGTATGTAGATTTAGTGAATTACTTAGCAGCGGGAAAATTGCCCAAACATCTAACACCCAGAGAAAGGAAACTGATTGTGCAGCATATCACTCGTGTCTCCTAGATTGGAGGATACCTTTTCCACATAGGAGTTGATATGCACATCTGCAAGTGTATTAGGGAGGACGAAATTTATGATATCCTAAAAGCCTGCCATGATGGACCTTGTAGTGGACACTTTGTAGATCGCAGAAATGGACATAAAATTCTACAAATGGGCTACTACTGGCCCACTACTTTTAAATATGCTAAGAAATTTGTCCAAACATGTGATAGTTGCCAAAGGATGGGCCGCCCTAGCCAATCTGATGAAATGCCCCTACATCCACAGCTGGTGATAGAACTCTTGATTTTTGGGCATTATATTTTGTTGGGCCGATCAAACCATCATCCAACTAGAAATCGTATATATTGGTTGCAACAGAATATGTAACTAAGTGGGTGGAAGCAGTAGCGTTACCAAGAGCAACAGAGGAAACTGTTATTAATTTTCTTTTCAAAAATTTTGTGCGATATGTCTTACCCAGAGAAGTAATCACTGATGGGGGGCCACAATTCGTGGGTCACAAGATCGCTGATACACTAAAAAATCATCACATCACACATAGAATTACTTCTCTATATCACACGCAAACAGACAGGCAGGTGGAGAGCACCCACAAAGTTATCGAAGCTATTCTAACAAAGACAGTGTCATCACATCAACGAGATTGGACTGCTCGAATGCTAGAGGCCTTGTGGGCGTATCGCACAACTTGGAGAAACACTACTGGATACTCACCGTATCAACTAGTATTTGGTAAGGAACCCATTTTTCCCATAGAATTTGAGATACAAACACTAAAGACAGTCCAGGAAGTAGGACTGGATTTAACTGAAGCCCAGGTTAATAGGTTACAGCAAATGAATGAATTAGATGAAATTTAGCTACTAGCTCTATAGCATATGCCACTTATTCAATAGCAAAGAGCCAAATGGCATGATGCCCTGATTAAGAAAAAGACATTTCATGAGGGCGACTGGGCACTTCTTTATGATTCCAGGTTTCAAGACTTCCCTGGCAAACTGCAGACTAGATGGTTAGGCCCCTATGAAATAAAGCAAGTACACGACATTGGCAATCTTATGCTAGCCACCATTGATGGGTTTGGTTCTTCTTTTAAAGCAAATGGGCATCGGGTGCGCCTCTACCAAAAACCACTTACCAAAGAATATTTCTATCAGTAGATACGTGAGCACCCCACCATGAAAGTTTTAGCTACAGAAGGCAATCCTTCGGCAACTTCATCTTTATAAATTTTATTTCTTCTCTGTAAAATATGTAAATATGATTGTTGATTTTATTTTCTTTTCTTTTTCTTTTTTTCTCTACTTGTTTTGTTGTTTATTTAATTGAACGATTGTTGTTCAATCTATTGAACAGCCATTGTTCAATCAAATTGAACAGCACTTTCTGTCTTTTCATCGTTTTGTTGTTCAATTAATTGAACAATTGTTGTTCAATCTATTAAACAACACTTTCTTATTTTTTTCGTTTTGTTGTTCAATTAATTGAACGGCTACTATTTAATCTATTGAACAACACTTTCTTTCTTTTCATCATTTTGTTGTTCATTTAATTGAACAGTTGTTGTTCAATCTATTGAACAACAGTTTCTTTCTTTTCGTCGTTTTGTTGTTCAGTTAATTGAACAGTTGTTGTTCAATCCAGTTGAATAGCACTTTCCTTATTTTTGTTGTTTTGTTGTTCAATCTGTTGAAAAATGTGCAACAAGAAATGTTAAATTTAGAATGTGCTAAAAATAGACTTGCTAAAGATAGCATGTCTAAAAATAGCAGTTTAGCCAGTGAGGTCATTGGCCACATTGGGTGAGAGGTGAAACTGCTAAAAACAGAAATTTTTAAAAATAGCATCTCTGGGTCCCTTCCTATTTATAGCAATCCCTAGTCTATCTATAGGAAGTAAAATTAATTTTGGTCTTAACAACAGTTGGAAATATTAATTAATTAATTCTCCATGAGTTAATTAGTTAAGGAAAAGCAAACTTGAAGTCTTTGTGAGAACATGCAATTATTTCTCCACTAATTGGGGAATGTGTCCTTAATTTCCTCCACTGATTGAAGGAATAAGTATGAGTTCTATAATGAGAGAATCAGTTGATTTAGTTCTAACTATTCAAGTCCAGCTAGATTATTTTAACAAGTTGTTAAAATAATAAAATATCGTTTGTTAATGCTTGCATGCATGTGACAACTATTATTTTAGATAACTGAGAATTCACTCATGGATAATTGTTGCATGTCAATTCTGTCAGAGAACTAGTTGAGATCAAATGTGGGATAATGTATTATCAAATGCTTGGATATTTCTAGTAAGTATTCCTTGCATGGAGAAGGATCTATTATAGGAGATTGGAGGACTTGTGGCCTATATATTGAGGCCTAGGTAGTCCATGATTTTCATCTTCTGATTGAATATCATCAAAGTATAGAGAAAGAAGGATAGCTATTGAGTTGATTCTTTTTGTATGTTGAAGAGGATTTCCACTTGATTGATAATACATGGTTGGGGTTTTATGCTGGTGATTTCCCCTGGATATATCTTGTGTTATATGTGATTATTTCTCTTGATTATTTATGCATATTTCTACTTGATGTTGCTCGTGAATTTGATTATGTTTCGGCTTAATGTTTTGTAGAAGTAGAACAAGTATTATTCTTTAGGACATTGCATATATCGGTTTGTTCTACAGCTAAAATTTCTACAATCAGAGCTAGCTGATTTGTAGAAAATTTCTAGCAAAATTCTACATGCTAACAGAGCTAGCTGATTTGTAGAAAATTTCTACAGAATTTCTACATGGTATCAGAGCATAGGTGATCAAGCAAGAACAGTATACTGAGAGGAGATTTCAAAGTTTTGAGTTTTGGTCCGAGAGTTTATAGAGCATATTTGAAAATTTCTGTACAAAATTTCTAGAAATAAATAACAAATTTGGATTTTTTGCGAAAAAATACCCAAAATCCAAAAAAAAAAAATCGGCTAAATCGAAGTTCGGATGAGGGAGATATCGCTGATTTAAAATCAACTCTTTTTCTAGAAAATTTCATGATGGTAGGAAAGTGGAAATAGATTGGTGTGCTAACCAAGAACCTGTATGCACTTGAGGTACAAGATGCATGCAAAGCCTTGAGGAGCAAGGCAACTGATGGAGACTTGTTGGTTGAGAGGGAGGGTATATTACCTCTCAACATACAAAGCTAGAAGAAGTCTCAGATGATTGTGGAGGAGCCACGATTGGTGCAACAGCTTCAGGAGATTGTGGAGCAGCCACAATAGGGGAAGCTAAAAGGAGATCGAGTGGAGACATCTACTCATGCAGAGACCTCTAGTCGGGGGAAACTTCGAGCCAGGTGGGCAGAGGGATCACATGCAGCCATACCTCCAGGTAGGAGGTGGGGTGATAAAGAGTGATCATCCCAAGGAGGAGGGGCAGGATCCTTGAGGTACCCAACCTCTTGGATGATACCTTGCTACAGGAGCCCAATGTGGAGTAGCAGGAACTGACTGATTGGGTAGAGACAGATGCGGATGGAGCAACAAAGACAACGACAGTGCAGGGAATCCCATGATAGTGCATAACTAGCAAGTTGCTGCAATGCGAGAGGCACAAGTGTTTTGCACAGTGTTAGGTGGCACAGAGAGGTGTGCAATGGTGTGAGATGCATGGAGATTTTGCAGTAGCGCAGATGTCATAGAGGGAGCACTTGTCAGCAGCAAGTAGAGCTTCAACATCAAAGTATGTTCCTAGCCCAACAGAGTGTTCAGTTGGGAGTGTTTTTGTTCCAAGTGTTGTTGGAGCAAGTCGACCAGGTAGATGTGTTGAATGCAAAACATTCTAGAGTTACAGGATCGGGTTCAAGAGAAAGCCTTTCTTGTTGAGAGGGAGTGTTGAAAAATGTGCAACAAGAAATGTTAAATTTAGAATGTGCTAAAAATAGACTTGCTAAAATAGCATGTCTAAAAATAGCAATTTGGCCAGTGAGGTCATTGGCCACATTGGGTGAGAGGTGAAACTGCTAAAAATAGAAAGTTCTAAAAATAGTATTTCTGGGTCCCTTCCTATTTATAGCAGTCCCTAGTCTATCTATAGGAAGTAAAATTAATTTTGGTCTTAACAGCAATTGGAAATATTAATTAATTAATTCTCCATGAGTTAATTAGTTAAAGAAAAGCAAACTTGAAGTATTTGTAAGAACATGCAATTATTTCTCCACTAATTGGGGAATGTGTCCTTAATTTCCTCCACTGATTGAGGGAATAAGTATGAGTTCTATAACGAGAGAATCAGTTGACTTAGTTATAACTAGTCAAGTCCAGCTAAATTATTTTAACAAGTTGTTAAAATAATAAAATACAGTTTGTTAATGCTTGCATGCATGTGACAACTATTATTTTAGATAACTGAGAATTCACTCATGGATAATTGTTGCATGTCAGTTCTATCTGAGACCCAGTTGATATCATATGTGGGACAATGTACTATCAGATTCTTGGATATTTCTAGTAAGTATTCCTTGCACGGAGAAGGATCTATTATAGGAGATTGGAGGACTTGTGGCCTGTATATTGAGGCCTAGGTAGTCCATGATTTTCATCTTCTTATTGAAGATCATCATAGTACAGAGAGAGAAGGATAGCTATTGAGCTGATTCTTTTTGTATGTTGAAGAGGATTTCCACTTGATTGATAATACATGGTTGGGATTTTATGCTGGTGCTTTCCCTTGGATATATCTTATGTTATGTGTGATTATTTCTCTTGATCAGTTATGCATGTTTCTACTTGATGTTGCTCATGAATTTGATTATGCTTCAGCTTAATGTTTTGTAGAAGTAGAACAAGTATTATGCTTTAGGACATTGCATATATTGGTTTGTTCTATAGCTGAAATTTCTACATGGTATCAGAGCTAGCTAATTTGTAGAAAAATTCTAGCAAAATTCTACACAACCTATTGAACAACACTTCTTTTCTTTTTGTGTGGTTTTGTTGTTCATTTAATTGAACAGCTACTGTTCAATTTATTGAAGAGTTGTTGTTCAATCTATTGAACAGCTGTTGTTCAATCTATTGAACAACACTTCTTTTCTTTTTGCATTGTTTTGTTGTTCATTTAATTAAACAATTGTTGTTCAATCTATTAAACAGATGATGTTCAATCTATTGAGCATCATTTATTTTCTTTTTGCGTTGTTTTGATGTTTATTTAATTGAACAGTTGTTGTTCAATATTTTGAACAGTCGTGGTCCAACCCAATTGAACAACAAAATTTTTCTTTTTGTGTAATTGCTCTTCGCTTATCTCAGCGCCATTTTTCTTTTGCTTTTCATTTTGTTTTCTTTTCATGGCATGAAGTACACTACTTTATGAGGACAATAATTTATGAATTCTATTGAAGGGAGTTAATACCATTAACATTATGATCTTTAAGAGGACAACTTCTTGATGATAGATTCTTTTCAAGAAAAGGGACACAGTTATTTATATACTACTTTACTGCATCGTTTTCTGTTGTACATGATATTGATTGATCATCTTAAATACCATGTTGGTTTCCACCCTTCCTGGTTATAATCTTCTCTGCCTATAACAAATAAGACTCTGGGTATACTTCTTCTATTGACATGTTAAAACTTCTTCCACCATCCCTACACTTAAGGAGTATTGATCCTCCCTTTATTTATCATAAAAATGTGTAATAACAACATAATTTTTTTTTCAGATAGAGGATAGGGGGTCTCATTTCGAGCCAGCCTACCATGTTCATAAGGTTGTAGCAAAGTGACATTCCCATTATGGCCACCACACCAGGGTTATGATCCATTGGATAGCCAAAATATCCTTGGAACAGGAGGTCTCATCATGAGTTGGCCTCATCACATTTCCTACATCCCAGTGAATGGTAGTGTGGTCGTCTGGTTGCCACGCCAGCACATTGATCTCTTCTATAAAACAACACTAGAACTCTCCATTTATCAATTGAGGATCCTGGCTCATATGGGTTAAAAAGAAACCCTGCTGAGGCTATGGACACCTGCTAGCAGCAGAGGCTCTGCTTATGGTATTGAAGTTATATCTTATCGTCAATTATTACTATGATACCCTCTTCTTATTCTTTCTTTTTATCGGAGAAATTATTTTATTAATTTTTCCCTGTTTAGAACCTTTATGCATGAGATACTTCTTTTCGATCAATCATATAATTTTAAGCTAGAATACCATTAGCAAAGCGTCTTTTTGGCATATTGTTGTCCTTTTCTTTTTTGCATAACTTATCATCAATCCAAAGTGTCTTATCTATTATTCATAACTATCTTTACACACTCCGCTCTCATTATAACCATACCTCTTGCCGTCGTATCATTGATATGCGTATTCTGCTTCATTTACTGTCGTATTGTTCACTCCCTTGCCTTGCCATCAAAATAGCCCTTTCCCTGTCTATGTGATCGTAGATGACCTCTCTTTTTAAGAAGGGGAAGATTCCCATTATACCTTTGCATGTGCTATATTTATTCTGCTTATTGGACTTGATATGTTGCTATGATATCCCATGATCAAATGACATGTGGCAGTATGATAGTCCTCGAATTAATATTATTAATTCTCATGGAAATTCTACTTAACATTATGGAATTTAGTTGTCACATCTACTTCTTGTTCTATTTCACCAAAGCAATTTTTGTCCTCTCTGACTTTTTTTCTTCTGTGTTAATCTTTGAAATTGTAGGGAAAATATTGGAAGAATTCGAGCACTGTGGGTGGAAAATCAGTTCACCAAGAACCCTTAGTGTTGGAAATTTCTGACAGAGCCAAGGAAATTTTGGTGCGCACAGGATGGATGTCATATTTCACCAGGCTTCAGACCCATAGCAATGAAATCTCTCTCAAATTTTTACAACACTTACAGAATGGGCAGTCCATAGTAAAAGGTATAAGAATAACAGTATCGGAGGCTATGATGGCTGAAGTTTCTGGGTTGCCAGTAGAGGTAGAAATATGTCCTAAAAAGCACATAATGTTGCATGACGCGGTGGAAATTTTCAAAGACGCGGGCGAAGAACTAACCTGAAAAGGCAAGGGCATTCAACCGTCCTCTCTGGGAGAACCATGGTGCGAATTGGCAAGTGTCGTCCAGAAGTACATTACTTGTGATGGTCGACGGGATGTGGTAAAACCACGGTAACTTAGACTCTTAGCTGTTTTAAAGCAAAATCTTACCGTCAATTTGCCATTTTTCTTAAATTCATTATTGCATGATACAGCTGATAGAATAAGAAGGGATAAACGTCCTGATACTGTAATCAGTCATCATGGTTTGATTAGACTGATTGTTAGTCATAGTCTTGCTTAGCAAAATTTAACTTGGGATAATTTTATGGTGCCACTAGAGATTAGGCCAAACCCTATATTCCAAAATTCTGCAACCTAGGAGATTGGACAGCAGAACCCTGTTTCGAAGGGGAAAAGAACTGCTCATACAGCAATAGGACCTCATAAGTGCATGTGTTCTGCAAGGCTCAACCCAATTTGGAGGAATTTTGTAGATCCTTAGGGTAGCATCAAACACCCAGCAGAGCCACCTAGTCCAATTACTATACAGGACTCTGAACCAGAACCAAAGGAAGAAGGTAATTCTAAGTCAGAACAGGGGGAAGAACATGATTTTGAACCTGAACAAGAAGAAGAACCTAATTCTGAACCTAAACAAGAGGAAGAACCCAATCCTGAACCAGAACAGGATAAAGAACATGATTTTAAACCCGAAGAAGTAGAAGAACCCAATTCTAAACCTGAACAAGAGGAAGAACCCAATTTTGAACCAGAACAGGAGGAAGAACCTAATTCTGAACCAGACCAGGAGGAGGAACCCAGTTATGAACCAGAACAAGAGGAAGAACATGGTTCTAATCCAGAAAACAAAGCAGGGCCTTCTCAAACACTACCTATGAGCCCCCGAGATGATTTATTGCAGGACTTTGAGGAAGGGATGGCCTAGGTACTTGCAATTTTGAATGCATTTATGAAATCTGGACGATCACTTGACCAGAACCTAAACAGAGCTCAATCCTCAAAAGATTCTGGACACAGAAATAATGCATGAATCTGATAACTAGTCAAGTGACATGGTTATAGTGGAACATATCCAAGACGAGCACCAAGAACCCTTAGATACAAAGCCTATTGATAAACCTCTTCCTACAAAATATGGTTCTCAGAAGAAGCGGGTAGCTAAAATAAAGTTAAGGAAGTTGAGTAAGAAATACCACAAGCTTCAGAAGACGGTTAAGCGGCTACGTCGGAATTAAAAGAAACTACAAATAGGAAATCTCAAATCACTACTCCTAAGTTAGCCACTATGGGCACACAAACAAAAATATGTGAAGGTAAGGCAATAGGAACCCAGACCGAATCTATTTCTACTCAGATGGTCGCCACACAAACAAGCCCTCACATAGATTTGATATATATGGCTATTCAGACAGAGGAATTATCCTCTCACAACAAAAGCACCCAGATAGAAGAAATATTCAATGACGCTCCATCAAATAGTAATCCTATTCTTCTAGAGTTACAGGAGGAAATGGTATAGGCCTAGCTTACTTTAAAGCAATGCAGGAAGGAGACAATTCCTCTGCAAAAGTATCAGGAGTTGCAGAACCAATTCATAGAATTGACCATAAACTGAGGATGAAACTTTTCTTAAGTTCAGGCAGCAAGAATAAAAGCTGAGGAAAGTAAAAGCCAAGCTGGATAAGGTCGTAGGTCAGATTGACACCATTTTCTCTTTATATTCTGATGTCTTATCTTGCAGGTCTCCTGATACAAACTATGCCCTATTTTTATTGGAAAGATATTTACTATTAAAGATTAAAGCCTTTAAGGCCTGCGAGTCAGTTTAATTGAAGACAACCAAAGAATTTATAAATTTCTGTAAGGAGCATGGCATAAAAGTCCAACATCTTCTCTGTGAATTTTATTTGCATAATTTTTTATTAGAAGGGGAGGTGGATAATAATCCTAGTCCTTTTTTTGGGGACATTCAGTTCATGACTTTATTTCTTTCGCAGCAAACCAACTCAAGTGGTCCAAGGCTTATAACACCTTTCAAAGAAAAGAACATGGACTTGATTTGTGGGTAAGGAGTGAGCCTCATCACCCCTTGCAACTTTTTGTTAGACACAAAAGGCTCATGACACAAGAGGGCGTAATTAAGATTTTGGTGCCTATACATAAAGAAATTGTGCAAACGAGAAGAGCGTATTTCTTATCCATTCAGGAAAGGTCCTTGCTTGCATCAAAACAAAGATGGACAATGTCAACCAATAGTGTCTGGAACAGAGAACCGTTTGGCTACATGAATTTTAAAGTTGCCGCAGGCCGTTTGGTCACATACAATAATATTATCTTGAGGGAAGGACCATATTGGCTAGGATGTCGATTTAGGAGCCCTATTATTTGGTACCCTCCTGAAGGATATCATTCTGATTATGAGTTTCCTGAAGGTCATGAGGGGACAACCTTTGAAATTTTAATACAAAAGCATAGTTTTAGGTTGGATAAAGAAGAAGTCTTTCATGCTTACTCTTTAATTGCATTACATAATAACTATTTGTTTTCATGAGGACATGAAACAAGGTAAGAATGGGAGTATGTTGGGCTGTGCAACAGGTATAAATTTACTCTTGATTACATTATTTTTTTCCTCCTTTTTATGCATTTGTGCCATGATGTAATAAGGTTTTGATATAATTTCGATAGAAAGTGTACGAAACTAATTTTGATGCGATTTGGCTGTCAAAACTAACTTTCATTGCTTTTTATGCAGAAATTAGCAAATGGAACAGTTGTTGTTCAAACTATTGAACAGCAAGGGCTAAACAAGGAGAAAAAAGGCATCTTGTGCGGTCAAATCGAGAAGCGAATCAGGAGGATCAGCGCAAGATGGAAGATTGTCTGATAATAACATTTAGTTGAAAATTCCTCAAGATCTCTTGATCCTTAGGAATCGCATTTATCTCTTTTCGTCTTTGACTATAAGAGGGGAAAAATGAATAGAATAGAGGGCCTTCACTTGTCACCTTTTTACTTTAGTTGTAATTTTAATATACAGAGTGTTATTCTGAAGGATACATTGTGCTGTAATGACATTTGGATTTGATGAATAATATATAATTTGTGTTGTTGTTCATTCACGAGATTCTGAAGTGATGAAGGAGTAATCACTGGCATCTTGGGCCTAGTCACTGGTGGATTTCATTGTTGTTCCCTGTTTTATGGTTTACCTTTCTTTTACCGCAAGTTTAATTACTCTGTTTTATAGCTTTACGATTGATTTACTTTCACTAGTGTTGAGCTTGTGTATTCATTGCATTAATTCTTATTTTCGTTGATTGGCTTCATTTATTTATGTCGCAGATTGATTTGATTATTAGATAAGAATAATTTCTTGTTAATTGAAAGCCAGAGTTTTATTGGTTAGATCAGGTGTATTACTTTTATGCAGAAGTTTAGGTTCAGCTGAAAGAGCTCTATTATCACTACGGTGCACTTGGTTTATGTAACTGAGTTTTGGTTTTGATTAAGATTGAGTTTTGATGCTTGAATACGATAATTTCCTTGAAGTTACAAGATTGATAGTTATGGTTTGATCCATTTACTCTTGTATTGAAATCAATAAGTTATTTTAAAGCATTACTCTCTGTAGATTCAACGATTTTCATCACTTGCACATATTGTGTACACTCCTGAAACAAAAAGACTTACCCAGATTGATAACTAATGTGAGGCATTTAGGAGTTCTAAAATACACCTTATATGCACCCAATAGCAAACTGGTGAGTAATAGATTGGATTTTCTAGAGTAGATTGTAAGTGACTTCAAAATCATGTACTAGACTCAAATTACAGGACTCTCCTATCTCTATATTATGAGGTGGAGTTGAACTCAAACCATTACTACCTTACTCAGAAGTTTCTTTATTGGATGTGGTGAATTGTTAGCCATATAAAGGTTCCCTTCCTTTTAGTGCTAGAATGTTGATGATGTTGGATCCTGTGAACATACAGGGGGCTTCAAATATGAAGTCTCAATTAGACCCCACACCATTTGTCATAGGAGCCCCTTCTAGAAATGTGGCCTATCTACCACGTACTTAAATATTTTCCTTCGTTGTAGTAATTAGCATAAGAGAGAAATGCACATGTACATTTGAATGAGCAATTAAATATGCCTTGTGAATTGTTCAATTACAAATGTATCAAGAATATTTCACTGGAAGGAGAAAAAAGTGAGTCTTCAAGAAAAAATTAATAGTACTATTCTAATAAATACATGCACACATATGAAAGAATCACTAACCATAAAGCGAAATAGTTCACATAGACATAATGATCATTAAATCAAGTATAACACATATTATATGAGATAAGCACCAAATCCATTGAAATAGTTCAAAGTACATATGAATGGCAACATGTACCACAAACATCCAAAGAATAGTCTTAAAAAATTCACGACATACGCATGAAAATTTGTTGGTTCAATGAGCTTCAAATATTAAGCGAAAGTTCGAAGACACATTGATACAATGAAACACCAATAGCTCTAATAGTGGATCGTTACGCCACTACTTGCTCCCCAAAAGAACTATCTTCCTCTCTAATGCCTAGTTGGATATGCCAAGGTGAAAAGTCCTTTCTTTGAGTAATGAGGTTTTTCTTGTAATAAGGGGAATGACCTTTCATATCACAGTGACTCTTGAACTTCCCCATGACTCTTAGACTTCTAGTGTGACCTTCGGACTTCTATATGACTTTTGGACTTCTCCATGTGACTCTTTTGTCCATATATGAATCTTGGACTTCCACATATTTACATTTATGATATTTTCCAAAATTACATCCTCATTTTCCACATCATCATGTGATGACAATATGACAATTCATAAACATTGATGACTTGGACTCATGGTGACTTGTACATGGAGTTGTTTGAGAAGTGACAATAGTGTCACTATGTATCCAACACTTGTAACATATCTTTCATTGTGGTTGCTTTCTACCCTCCAAATGGTTTATTTAGGTTATGGAGTCTTCATGAGTCACTTTGATCATCAGAATCCATTGTTCTTTCAACTTTCACAACATGGTACTTTTGTGATTTTTGTCTTCATGTTGCTTCCTTGGGAAACCTTTCTTGACAAATCTCCTCACACATATTTTCAATCTTGCATTGAACACCTACAGGTATAGGTCACTCATGGAAAGCAAACATTTGCCCAAAAATCTCCTACTTTATCGTGTTTCATGCAAATTCTCTCTCTCTGGATCAACAGTGCGCGAGGGGAAGAGACAGAGGTCTTCTGGGAACAGGGAACACCTGCAAGAGATATGAGGGACTTCACTAATCGTTGATATTGTGTAGTGCACATCTCTGGAGGAGGATGGCTAATGGAGGGCGTGGGGCATAGTTCCAAGCATGGAAAATTTTAGGGGCTAATTTTCCTTGTTTTTTCCAAAAAAAAAGATTCGCCAATTTCCATTTTTTATAAAAATGATTCGCCCAAATTTTACAATATAAAATTATTTTACCTTAAAAATTGTCAATATAATATAGAGTATATATAAAATCATTACAAATTTGAATAATGTTACAAATACAACAATAATCATTTTATAGTTTGCATATTAGGGACTAGTGAGATTTGCCAATGTTTTTAAACTTCATGATGATTTTCCATCCTTAAAATGTTCCCTGGTTCCAAGGGACAAGTCAGTATGACTCATCACTGAGGATGCGTTTTGCACTGGGAGAGGTAACCAAGGCCACAAAGAGGGCACGGAGTGTAGAAACAAGGCCTAGAAGAAGGAATCACTACCCAATGGGAGTGCACAGTGCACTCAACTGGGAGAAAAAGCAAAAGGCTAGCATGGGGCATAGAGATAAGAAACAAGCAAGAGGGTATGTTGACTGGAAATGTGTTGTGCATTGGGAGGGAGAGAGAGGCCTAATTTGGGTGCAAGGGATAATTTCAACTAACAAGGATTATCTCCACTAGTCCTTAGAGGTGCATTGTTTCATCTTCCTTGCCTAAAGGGCAGGCTTGAAAAGTCATAAAATTTTCCAAGTTTGAAAGAGTGAAACCTTGAAAATCACACTTAGTTAGTAGTAAAATAAAGTGTGGCACATCTCAATTTATAAGTAAAACTTTGACAGGACCCAAGACTAATAATAATACATCAAAACATTAGCTCACAAACATTCTCCAAGTATAACAAACAAAGTATGTGCAGTTGTGACCAAAAGTGTCGTTTTGTGGCTAGAAAGTGTATTGTGATTCCAAAGTGCGCTTTCGTTGTTCTTAATGATCCAACAACACTTAGGAAAGGACATGGATACTTGTAACATGTGTAGAAACATGAAATGGCACTTGACGACCAAAAGCAACACTTCACACGAAAGGAGGTAGGCTCCAAAATTTGAATATAGCAAAATTTTGGAGGGTATTGTAGCAACAACAACAGGATGGCATTTTTCTTTCTCAAATTAAATATCTCAAGGATATCATGAAGCAATATTGATTAGAATATTGTAAACTTGTTTGCACAACTATGGTAACAGGATGCAATCTTAACAAATATTATGACTCCCTAGCAATTAATTAATCTGAATATCATCCTATGATTGAAAGTTTACTCTATATTAAAGGTATTATACCAGATATTATGCATGCAATTGGTATAGTTGGATATTTGCAGGAAAATCTGAAGGAAACTCATCTCAAGTAAGTCAAGAGAATCTTCAAGTATTTGCAGAGAAAT
This sequence comes from Pinus taeda, assembly GCA_000404065.3. Taxonomy (NCBI): domain Eukaryota; kingdom Viridiplantae; phylum Streptophyta; class Pinopsida; order Pinales; family Pinaceae; genus Pinus; species Pinus taeda. The sequence continues at coordinate 76,081 of APFE030877899.1, forward strand.
CTAGACTTTGGACTATGGTAACCAAAGAATACATATTTTACACTTTAAGCATATATATTGATGTAGGTTGGGCTGGAAATATTGACGATCACAAAAGTACCAGTGGAGGAGGCTTCTTCTTGGGATGGTGCTTAGTTTCTCAGTTCAGCAAAAAGCAGAGCTCTATTGCCTTATCGACTATTGAAGCATAATATGTTGCAGCTATAGCTTGTTGTACTCAACTACTTTGGATGATTTATATGTTATAGGATATACAAGTCAATTTTTCACAACATGTGTCTATTCTTTGTGACAACACCAGTGTCATCAGTATATCTAAAAACCCAATTATGCATTCAAAATCTAAGCACATTCCAATAAAGTGTCATTTTCTCATAGATAAAGTCTTGGAGCAAAAAATAAAAATGGAGTATATTTCTTCACAAGAAAAAATTGCAAATCTATTTACCAAAGCTCTTCCCCATGATTCTTTTGAATACCTTCAATAGTGGTTAGGGATGATCTATGCTTTGTCCCTCTCCTATTTTTCTCTAGTACAACAAGGGGAGTATGATCTCAAGGGGAGGTGGTTATATAACGATATATTCGTAATGTATCTCCTTGATATGAGATTCATTGATTAAATATTTCATCTAAAGCACATGTGTGTGCAGTATTGTAGCCTTATACCATGTTGTTCTCTCTATTAGGTTAGTTTGTTGGTCATGGAAGATATGTTGTAATCATTCGCTATGCACCTTTTGTCCTAGGTCATCATTAGATGAGTATATCTTCATGTAGGCATGCATTTCAAAGCATATATATTTTTTCCTGTGTAACAGTCCCATGTTTTTGCCTCATTTCTAATAGTTGGTATTTGTAGCACCTTGCTCATATTTTCATATCCTCTACATGTCATGGAGACTCCTACTCCACAGGTTAGAAGGTGTGCATCATTGACATGATACTTCTATGGTTTATTCACTATTTTCCACTAATGTAAAATGGGGAGGAAACAATTTAGTTGGTCTACAGAGATGAAGGGTAGGTCGACATTAAAGCCAAAGGGGGATATTGTTGGTAGCTTAGCTGGAATTAATTTCAACATGTAATCTGACGATGTAGAGGTGCTTGGTTAGATGATGACATGATGACTACAGATAAGTTTTAGAAAGTTAGACAAGATTTGGGAATCTCTGATAAAGTAAGGCAACAATATGGCAAAGTTATGGGCAGAGGATCTGAAATTTTCTTCAATTTAACTTATCTTTGTTGGGAGTAAGGTATGCATAGTGTGACAATTCTTCATTTTCGTTGGGAGCCTAATGTTAACCATGCAACGATCTTCTCTGGGATGATTTGTTATCCAAGGGAAAATGCTTGTAGGTAATGAAATTTAAAAACCATGGGAAAAACCAATGAATTTTCCATGGAATTCGTGCACGTGAGGACTATTCAATGTGCAATTGAAATGGTCAACAAATATATCAACATATCCCATGGATTTTCCTATGGTATTCACAAGGAAAAGAGGTTATAAAAAGGAAACGAGCTTGATCAGCAAGATGTGCATTTGATGAGTTGTGCTTTTCTCTTTCCTGGAACAAGTAATTGCACTAGTGTGAGAGGAATAAGTTTTGAGCAACCTCAAGGTTCTTGAATATGGTGACTTGTAGACAAGCTTATGCGCACAAACAATAAGGTCTTATTTTGACTTGCATAAATTTCATAATCTTCTAATTTTTGAATGCTCGATATCATTGAAGGCTCTTTTTATCATATGCATCATAGTTATATTGGTTATATTTAGTGCACATAGACTCTCTGGAGGTCTCTTTTATTATATGTGCATAAGATCAAATTTGTTGAAGGTTCTCTTTGTTGGAAGCATATTCAATTTTTGTTTTCCCTATAAATTTTTGAGATTTATGACAGAGTCTTCATATGCACTCTACTATTAAAGCTAGTGAAGATCTATTTATACAAAAGGTTTAAGATCATACATTATATTCACTTCTTGACTCAAATCAACCAACATCGATGGTTGTTCATTCTTTTAATTACTATAGGTTCATATTTTGTTCTACGCACTCTATTTAGTCACTAGTGGTTTCCTTTGTGCATTGAGGATTCATTATTGCCTCCTTGTATATGCTACTTGTGCCACACCTGTAGTTCTAGCAAAGTTTGAAGGATGAGATAGATTTTTGTTGAGTTGTTATGCTTGGATCTTCAAGTTGATGTGACAAAATTTTGTTCCTTAGAGATTTTCATAAGGGGTTTTGCAGAGATAAGTGGGTGAATGATTTCCATATATGATTATATATGCTTTATTGTTGTTGTTACATTTGTATGATAGAGATTGCATGTTAATGAGATTTCTACAGGAGTAGTGGTCTATTAATAAATGTGCAGTACATAGCTTAGGGAAGATAATTATATACAATATTTCTTGGTAAGAAGTTCATGAGTTTGAGGTTAATGATATTGTATTGCTATTGAGGGATTGTTTTCACAAAGGATTTAAACCTATATGAAAATTAATGAATATAATGATATTACTTGTCTTTGAGATCGCATATTGCAGAGGTTGAGAAATGTATTGATTTTATCACCTTGTTCATTGCATTGACAGATGTTTATTTCCTCCTTATTTTTGCAAAATTATCATTGTATATTTGCTAATATATTGGATATCATTGAATTATTATAGAGGTTGAGTGGATAGGGAAAAGATCTATATGCAGAATTCAATGAATTATATGTGATGTTGTCGCTTCTCTTGTAGAGAGTATATATTGACTAAGCATTGTCATGAAAAAATGCAAGGATTGGCTCTATGAAACACAAGGATTGCATTCATGGTTGTTTTGTGACATGAAAAAAATATTTATTGAAGCTACCTATTTTTCATGTTGATTGTACTTGTCTCAATCTTGTAATGAGAGTATATGGCTATGCTTAAGATGTTTTTAAATATTGAAAATATATATATAGTAGTTTTTTATCTTGGATGTACTTGATGAATTGAAGTTACAAGTTTAGTGAGCAAATTAAGGAATAATTTTTTATTGTTGAGCATAGTGCTTATGTGGCTCTAATTTGAAACATTCTGGGATGTGCCCTACTAGATCAATGATTTATATGTTAGGATATTCCGACACATAGGAATAGTTAAGTTCAACTTGGTCTAGTATAGAGTTAGGTATAGAGTTAGGTGTTTCTTTACTATGTACATTTGTAACTTACAATCCGACGGTCACGATATGTAGTGATCCGACGGTTCATTCTCTCCTCGGTATTACCGACACTTGATCCGTGGCTTGACACCCGATTGGTCCATGAATTCAATTTAAAGCGCATGGAGGGTCATTTGTAGGTTAACCGTGCATGAGAGAAGCTTATGTAAATTTTCATTCTTTTATTAATAAATTGCTTGTAGTAGCCACGTTGGCG
>APFE030877899.1:83182-98325 GCA_000404065.3 Pinus taeda
GTTGGTGCAGGCCGTGGACTGTTTCCCTCTTTGAGGGTTTTAACCACGTCAAAATACTGGTGTATTGATCTGTGATCTGTTTTTGAGCGGTGTCCTTCTGGTGTTCTGTCTGAGGAACTTACCCTGTAAATTCCTACATTATATAGGTTGTCCTAGTGTGATAAATTTGAAAGATGGATCACAAGAGGTCAGAGGGAGTAGTGGCTTCTTTCAAATAGCAGTTGTAGGATTTAGTGGAGGTAGTAGCCTCCAAAAAGTAGGAACCTGCACACTGACAAAATCCTACACCACTGAAAGATGTAAATAATTCTTTTTAAATAATAATTGAAGACGAAGCATATGGAAATAGTGGTGGTTTTTCCCAATTGGGTTTTCCACCTAAAAATCAAGTGTTCTATTTGATGATACACTTGTTGATTGATGATATGATTTGTGATTGTATTCTCTTATTATATTATATGGAAATATTTATCTCATTTTTCATTAACATTTCAAAATAAAAGTAAAAATATTAATTGTGTGAAATACTAAATCACCCCCTCTCAGTATTTCTACCATGAATATCATTCTAGTGCAAATTGCACAGGCTTTTATTTCTTGCTTCTTTTTGTTTCACTCCAAATTCATGTTCACCCCCCAACTCTACTTTAGTTATCCCTCTCCACCCCCTTCCATCTCCTTCTCCATGTCACCTCAAGTGCCCCCTACACTCATTCTAGATAATTTGAGACAATTTTGAACTTATTTGAACCCCTTCTCCTTGACTCCTTAATTTCAACATAGAGCATTGAACACTCCTCTCTTCCACTTGAATTCACCTTTGGGGCACTGTCTTTTCTCCCCCTTAGATACCTCTTGGTTGCCTCTCAAACCTTCTATCCATGTCCTCTAGTCTCAGTTCTTCAAGCTTCGAGGGAAATTATCCTAGTAATGTGTTACACTATAGTTTTTCACACTGATGAAAATGATAACAAATCCATATCTTTCACTACCTGATGAACTATTCTCATAAACCCCCTTGAAATATGGAATAAATACTTCTCCATGATGTATACTAATTTTGGATTAATTACCTAAAAACCCTAATTTTGGAGATCTTTAAGGGCCTTCAGTTCACAACCTATGATGATCACACCTTACATAACTAATGATTTGCGATATCATTACATTTTTCCTTTTTTAATGGTGCAATGATCTTCTTACATAGGTAAAAATAAAAAAAGGGTAAAGAAACGTCCATTTCTAGAAGCCTCAAGAAGGTATCTATTCGAAGCAATAGAGGTTGGGATCAAATTCCTCCTATCTTTGATCTCTTCCCTCTCACTATGGATCTCATGCTATCCATTATGGATCTCACCCCTTCCTATGTGGATCTCAACCAAAACTCCTTCCCTATAAGTACAATTGACTCAAAGAGAGTTGGGCTTCCATTTTTTACTTCTAAACTATACCTACATGTTGTCTATGTATTCATTGGAGACTTCTTAATTTCAAGGGCTTGGATTGAGGATCATTGCAAGGAGTGTTGGGTGTGTGTTATATTCTTTCCACGACTAGCCCCACGCGCAAAGTGGGGGGTTAGAAGGGGGGTGAGAGCCACCGCTTCATTGCGTTAGGCAGGGCGGGTGGCTCACGGGGGGGTGGAAACCCCCCTATTGAGGGGTATGCAGGGGGGCGGTAGCCCCCCTACACAGGGTCTAGGGCACTGCTCTAGGAAAAAAAAATGACCCTATATTAGGTGGGCAAACTTACCTATGGTTTTTTGCATGGATTTCACACATGGTATTGAGCATGATTATTTTCTGTCTATGGTATTTTGTAGATCCAGTCAAGGGAACTATGGTTATGTTCTAATCCAAGGTTAATGGATTGGGTTTTATGAATGCTTCAACATGTATATATATGTGTTGTAACATTGGAAGGAATATAATGAAAAATCCATCTGGTAGTCCCGATTTTGGGATCCAGGGGAAATGTCTATGTATTTGTTCTATATTCTCGCCATTACATATTTTCTGTCTTTTAAGAATTAGTTTGCAGGTAATTCCTATATAGGGTTAAAACCTACAAGGAGGCTTCCAACATCAAGGCCTGGTTGTAATTCTCCTTTTCTTCATTATTAATAAAAATATGTGTTTCTTTCCCATATACATTTGTCATCATATTTATTATAAGATTCCTTGATCACTTACAAGGGCAGAAAAAACATAGATGGTAAAAAGCTTGATTCAAAAATTAATATAGGTTGTAGAAGTATTAATAGTGACAACGTTGCGGTTAACGATCAGCTTGGGGCAGAATATAATAAGTCCAATAACTCTGTTAATGGGATCCCCAATGTTCCCAATAAACATGATAAGAGAATCGTTAATCTCTCATCTGTAATGCTCACTCCAGAAGAGATTAATACCCTTAGCAAAGGATTGGGATTCGCGGTCTCTCCCAAGAACATTCCATTTGAAAGCATCATCTGCAACATTGAGAATGGGACTCAAGGCCTTTCATTAAATTATAAGGAGATATTAAGATAGGAATGCTCCCTAGTTATGTTGAAATCTAAGTAGCCAAGGAGTAATTTAAATAAAGAGGGTCGGGAGGCTCTTAGATCTCTTCGTAATAATGATAAGATAGTTGTGCTTAAGGTGGATAAAGAAGGAGCCACTGTTGTGTTAAATAAGGATGATTACATTCATAAGATGAATGAGCATTTAAATTGTGGGAGCTATAGAAGAATCAACTCCAACCCTATTCCCAAGGTAATAAAACAAGTCAAGAAAGCCATCATGGAAACTAACCTTGAAGATAAAATAAAAAAGAAGTTGATCCCATCCTGTGAAGTTATACCTCGAATCTATGGATTACCAAAAATTCATAAGGAAGGAGTCCCTCTTAGACCTATTGTTAACACCATTGGTTCCTTGACCTATGAATTAGCTAAGTATGTAGCTAAGATCCTAAAACCTCTAGTTGGTAACACGAACTCTTTTATAAAAGACTCAAATGATTTTGTAAATCTTATTAAGAATGAAAGGGTGGATAATGATGATATTCTAGTAAGTTTTGACATGGTTTCTTTGTTTACAAAGATTCCTTTAAATGAAGTTGTTCATGTTATAAAGATAGCCACCGATCCTGAAACAGCAAAACTTGCAGAAATTTGTTTACGATCCACTTTTTTCAGCTTTCAAGACCATTATTATGAACAAATATCAGGAGTCGCCATGGGTTCTCTGCTCTCACCTATTGTCACCAACTTATACATGGAGTACTTTGAAAGAAAAGCCCTTGACTCATACCCTTTGAAACTAGCTTGGTGGAAAAGATTTGTTGATGACACAACTTAAAATGGACTCATGGCAAGGCTGAACTGGAGAAGTTTTTCAATCATCTTAACTCTATATCTCCCAAAATCCAGTTTACTATGGAGCTTGAAGAGAACGGTAAAATCCCCTTTCTAGATGTTCTCATCAGTAGAAAAGAGGATGGAACTTTGGGACATCAGGTCTATAGGAAGAAAACGCATACTGATAACTATCTTCATGCTGACTCATACCATCATCCATCCCAAAAATCTGGCGTCTTAAACACTCTCCCTATTAGGGCTCTCAGGATTTCTGACCCTAATCACCCAAATGAGGAGATTGAACATTTAACCTCGGTCTTCAAAAACCTAGGATACAAAGAGTTTAGTATTAAAAAATCTATAAGAAGAGCTCAGGATAAGATCCTCTCTAAGAGTCCTCCTGAAAACAACAAAGATAAAGAAAATTGTGGGAGAGTATACCTTCCATTCATCCAAGGGATTACAAATAAGATTGCAAAATTTTTAAGAAAGAATAACATAAACACTCAATTTACAACATGTGGAACAATAAGGCAAATGATGAGGTCAATCAAGGATAACATTGATCATCGAGAGCTCAAGGGTGTGTACAAGATTGATTGCTCTTGTGGCAAGAGTTATATAGGGGAAACAGGTCGGTCTCTAAGAATAAGACTTAAAGAGCACGGAGCCGATATAAAGAATGGGAGATCCCGTACATCAGCGCTTGTGGAGCACTCATCCAAAACCAAACATCATGTGTGTCTAGAAGATGCTAAAATAATTGCTAGAGAGGATAATTATCAAAAGAGGAAAATCAGAGAGGCCATCGAAATTATGAAATTTCCTCAGAACCTCAACAGGGACAATGGGAGTGAGATTAGTGGAAATTGGCTTCCCCTTATCAGACAAATAAATCCCTCGAAACCTTTAAAAGCGTAGTATCATAAGTTTTCAAAATTAATAAGATTAATAAAATTAATAAATTTAATTTAATTTTAATTAAAAATTAAATTACATAATCAATTAAAATAGTTAAATTAAATTAAAATATTAAAATAAATTAATCAAAAATAAAATAAATAATTTAATTATATATATAAAGTTTGTTTTAATTAATTAAATTGATTAATTTAAATTTAATTTAATTTAATTTAATTAATTTAATTAATTTAAATTTAATTAATTTGATTAATTTTAAAATTTAAAATTAAAACTAAAAGTTAATAAAATGAACATTTGATAAATATATAAATTAAAAATTAAAAATTTAATTAATTAATTGATCAAAATAAAAATTTACTATTTTTCAATTAAACAATTAAGACAAACAAAATTATGATATTAAATGAATTAATTAACAAGGAATGCTTCTTTATTATTACTTAGGATTAATTAAACTAATAACAATAAACAATAGATAGAATATAATAATTAATTGATTAATTAAAACAATTTATGAATTAATTATATTAATTAAAAGATTTTTTAGATTCTTAGTTTAAATGAAATAAATATAAAAAAAAATAAGAAATTAATAGAAAAGACAATAAAACTAACCTATAATCAAGGGAATAAAAAGGATTAATAATCTACATATAAAATCATTAAGTAACAATTAGAATAAAAATAAAATTAATTAATTAAACTAAAATTATTATAATATTCATATGTATATATGAGGGTCGGCTTCTTTATATAAAATTTATCAAGATTTAGGTTTATTTATACTCTGGTCGCATGATTCTTCTCTCAAAGAACTATCAATCATATTCTAAATATTAGTCCTGATGATGGACTCCCTCTAGGGGTTGAAACGTCGACAAATTGAACATGATACTGTGGATAATCTAGATCATGCTACTCCAAGAAACAACCACAAAAGCTTAAAATCTAGCACTTACATAGTTTATGGTAGAATCATTGATGTGTTATATTCTTTGGTCACTTGCTTGTTTGTGTCTTTGCAAGTCTCTTCTTGGAGCATCAAGAGAGAAAGGTTGAAAGCTACAAAGGACAGCAATGAGGATCATCATCAAGCATTTTGGAAAAAGGTATGAGCTTTGCATCCTACTTACATATGTGATTTAATGATAAATTAGGGAATGTTCTCATTTGTTTATCTATTTGTTTCTAGACATGGTTTCTAAGTCTAGGGAGATTTGTCCTGTCCACAAGATAAGATTTGTTTTCCAAACAAATTAGCAACCATACTGGGGAATGAGTTGCTCCTTCAGTTTCCCTTGTTTTCTAAAAAGTCAAACTTTGTTCTAAGTCTTTGGTCAACCCTTATTAATTCTAAAAACCTAGATCTTTGAGATATTTTGAATTTTTTTTTCTTTTTGAATTTTTGCACCCATCGCTCCTTGTTGTGAGATACAGTGCAATGTCATCGCACTTTTCTGCTTAACAACTACAACTATCACACTGGTTTCTATTGTTGACCCATGATGATTGATGAAAAATTGAAATTTTCCAAAGTCATTCTTTCTTTGATCTTCGATCTAAAGATTATTTTGTTTTTTGAGTCTGTTCTCAATCTTCTATATATCAAAAACTTCATTTTTAGGTTATTGTGGAAAATATTTTTGTTTGTGAAAAGTTTCCATTCACATTTATTTGGCATAATTAGTTTTCATTTGTTGATTGAAGTATTTACATTCTTCTTTTGAATTTGATTAATTTGTCAAATATTTATTTGTTGGAGTGTTTTTTCAAAAGATTCCTTATTCCTTTTATAGAATATTTTATTTTCAAAAAGGAAAACCTTGTATTAGAGTTCATAGGTGAAGTATTTTTTAGCTTCCATTTTTAAGCAAAGTAAGTTGCATTTTTCAAAAATTCCACCCCCTCATGGCAGTGAGGGGCCAAGAATTGTGTATTCTGCATTTTCATTGATTTGTACTAGAAAAATGGTTCAGGTTTCTTGCTTTGAATTTTACAATTATTTCTTTGCTTGAAACCTCTTTCTCCTTACTTTAGTTGGTATTCTTTGAATTGAAAAAAAATTACATTTCCATATTTGTTGCATTAGATTTAAATTCGATTCATAATATCATTGGACTAATCTCTATGGACCCTCTTGAGTAAACAATAACTTAAAACCAATCCTAATAAAATCAATTAGACTTTGTAATCTTTCTATGGCAGTCACACCTACATTAGATCAGTTGTAGGGCTTTGGAATAGGAGTGAAAGTTAACACTCCAAAGTTGTGAACAAATAGTAGAAGCTTGTCATACGGAGTAAATCCATTTGCTACAATTTTACTCTGGGAAGCTCCTCTTACACGAGAGTTAAGCATGAGGTCATATTGGACCTAGTGAAGTAATTGACCCTGCTTCATTGGTTACGATAGCTGATTTGCACGTACTAAAAATGGTGTTGAAAGACACCTGGGGATCATTCGGGAGGAAACTCCCAAGGGGATTATGGGCCTTACACTTTCCCACCCTAGGCCCTATTGTTGTGCATGGTAACATTAGAGACCATAATATTATGGCTTTTACCCAAGATGACAGTAGGGGGGAAGTCCCTAGTGTACCTAGAATAGACATTGGCTAAACTCACTCGGGCCTTGTTGGAGGGTACTTCACATGAGCTGGTATATGTGAAGTTACTCACACCAATTCACAGCCATTAAGAAAGTTTTCAGAATAACTAGTTCCACCCTCTCTATCTCTATCCACTTTTCACATTGATCTCTATGACGTTGGATTCCATCACCAACTAGTGATTTCGCTGCGAAAAGATTGTTTTCATGGTTTAATTCCTTGGATTTATTACATTTGTTACTTTGTTTGTTTTACTTTTTAATAAACCTTAAGTTGAATCACAAGGTAATAGTTTCATAATTTTCCAATCAAGGAACCCTTTTTAAAGGGGATCCTAGTCCTTTTCCTTTCTTTGGAAATGTTGGTCCTCCTTACATGGATACGTTGTCTCTTCCTGGATTCATGATAGGTTTAATGATATGGTTTTATTCAACATCATTGGTCCCAAATACCCAAGTTTATTCACCCCAACCATGTACTTCACCTCAACAACAACAACCTCATGTTGACCCTTTACCTTCTTCGCCCATCATGTCTTCTTCCCTTTCTTATTCTTCACCTGGTGAAAGTATTAATGCTAGTAACAAGGAGGCTAAGAAGAAGAAGAAGCAAGATAAGAAACAGGGAAACCAACTAACCATTGTTGTGAGTGTAGATAATGTTGAGGAACCCTCTAATATACATCGCAAGCCTAAATACCCTTGCAATATTTGTAAGGGTGATCACCTTCTTATTAATTGTCCTAGTATTCCTAAGGTCTTAGAAGAGTGTTCTAAAGTTTATCATAAACTTATTGTTGGTCCATCAACTAATGATTATAAGGTTCCTTCGAAAAATGGTAAAGGTAGTGTCGTAGCAACTACAACCACCCTCCAAAATTTTGGCCTGCATCCAATTTCAAAGCCTCCTTTGAGAGTTTCACTTGATGACTGCATGCACTCGGGTTCACTCAGTGAGCTCGTGTGAGTCTTCGCACCCACCTTGCTTGATCATTCCACCCAAGCTTTTGTGTTTTGATGTCACTGTCATGCTTGCAACTAAGTTCTGGTCATACTCAAGGTCTTCACTTCATGTGTTCATGATGTGTTCGCTATGTAAACATTCATTGCACTCACACACTGAGTCACATACACTATCACGCAAGCGTCATCATGATCGACCAACAATCAATCACAAGTGTCACGCTTGTTGCTCATGTCGTCGGTCATTCATGTTGAGCATGTGTGTTTGGATGGTTTGAGTCGTCTCATCATCTAGTCATGTAAGTTTCTGTTCGCAAGATTATGTATGCATCTTTCACTCGTTCACACACTTAGTAACTTTGCTGAAGTTTTGACGACCAAATTCCCCTCTTACAGCCAAATCATCACCCTGCCATCGACTCAATCGATTTTCACCTAGAAAAGTGCAGAAGCACTAAGCAAGTCATTTCAAGTTGTGTTGCTCGCAAGTGAATCAATCAACCTTCATGCTGGTCAACCAAACAGTTTGACCCAGCAGCCACCCTGGGACTGACTCCCCTCAAAAATTACGCAGAGGTTGTAGAACTTACCTGCTCTGCTGACTGATAAAATTGTGTAGACAAGCTGGATAGACACCGAGTGCTTGTCCCTGCCTCACTCAGAAAATTGCGCAATTTTTCAGTCAGTCGATCGACTACTCACTCGAAAAACTATGCAGTTTTCATGAGCAAGCCCTATTCTTCCTAGTAGTTTACTTAGCTCAGAAACTATGAAGAGGTGAGCAGCAAGCTAACCTCCTAACATCAGTGGAGTTTTTCTTACCAGCAGCTCTCGACATCTGACTGACAGTTCCCCTCAGGAATTGCGCAGTTTTTTCTACTAAACTCCAATAGCTGACTGCCAGTTCCCTCCAAGAATTGCACAATTTTTGTTGCCAACCTCCCGGTAGCTGATTGCCAATTCCCCTCAAGAATTGTGCAGTTTTTGCTTCCAGAGACCCAACAACTGACCGTCAGTTCCCCTTAGGAATTGTGCAGTTTTGGTTGCCAATCTCCTGCTGCCCACTTGTTCCAGAAACTATGCAAATTTTGCATGCCTGGCCTTCCTGTATCCTAGACTGTTCCTACCAAAAACTGTACAGTTTTGTCCTCTAGCTGAGCCAAACCCCGCAAATAGTCACTGTTGATCTAGATTTCCCATCTTCATCACCCAATGACTCCTACGCAATTTTCATTAGCAGTACCCAGAGCCTCCATCCCAGCGCACAACCTTGTCTCCTCTCTCAGTCACCTGCATCTGAAGCAATCATGCATCATGGTAGACTAGGATGTTTTTGGATTTGATGTTGTCTCATCATGAGTGGCTGCAGATATAGGTACATAAAAAAACATGACGCGGCGATGGATGGGATGAACGAAGGGAGCACATGCAGAAGGACATGTTCGCCAATGGACGAAAAACGATGCATACAAGGAGATGTGCTCGTGAACAAATGATCATGCAATGATGTGCTCGTGGATGGACAGACAAGAAAACATGCCAAATGTGTTCATGGACGGATAGACTTACAAACATGCACTTTTCACGAATGGACAAACCTGTCAAGCCTTCCAAAATACAAGCAAGGAGAAACATGCGAATGCAACATCAAGCAAACCCAATGACCATCGAAGACTCCGCACATGTTGCCATGTGAAGGTGAAGCTGTGACACACCATGAGGACATCCATCACCACTAACACTGCAACGCGACACGCACACCAGTAGTAGCATGAATTTACTAGCATTGTCATGTCAAGTCTTGTCATGAGTCATGTTGTCCACATCTCTACTGTGGGCCATATTGTCAATAAATGTAATGTAACGTGGAAGTCCAAGAGACCCACTTGTTGTATGAAGAGTCATGTAAAGTCAAAAATTCATGGAAGTCAAACAGTCATGAGGGTAGTCGAATAGCCACAAAGGTAAGTTTCACCCTTGGCTATAAATACCCCCTCATTTGTACATGCAAAGGACTTTTCACCTCAGCTCCTCCCACATAGCCTTGAGAGTCCGTAATCTTTTCTTTGAGGAGTACGTAGTGGCTCCAGTGCCCCTCATATGAGGTTAGTGATGTGTGGTGTAACAATGTGTCTTAGAACTTTCACTTAATTCAGAATCCTACTAACAGGCCATCACATTTTCACACGAATTGTAATTGTTGTAAGACTACTCTTGAACACTTGTAATGCATGTTTATTTAACCTATGTTTAACACCTGAACTAATTCACTTGTTGTACTACATATATGTTAATGAAAATGTGTTGTATATGTTGTTAACGTTGTCTCGCCGGTGTATACTACTCTCCCTAACATCAGACTAACCTTTCACATAAAACTTGCTATAGCAACCGCTACACTCACGCGGACTAATCCGTTGAGTGTTATACATGTTATCTTCCCTTATGTGTTTTGACTACCCCATTCATGTGGACTATTCCATCAGAAGTTGTGGATGTCCTATTGTGTTGTGTGTTCCTAGCAGAGTTGGGACTTCTCCCAACCGACTTGGAACTCACTCCCACCCTCTCCCTATACGTTGAAATAACCATTGACACAAGTGACACTTACGATCACCAGGCACGCAAACCTCACTTATCGAAATACAAAGAAGACCACTCTCCTATTTTTACAAGTAAGAGTTGAGGCAAATCTTTAAGATAATGGAAACCGAGCCATCACACCGGATGGGACTCCCACAGCAAACAGTGTGAGGCCTAGTTGGGACTTCATACCGGGGTGATCGCATGATTGTTGGCGAGTCCAGCACCGTCAATATTTCTGGTGCTAGAAGGAGGGAAGCTATTTTTACATGGTTGAACGTCCTCTCACACTCACTCATCAACCATCTGGTCAAGGCAGTAACTTGCACTCCCTCACCTACAGGCGACTCTGCAGTTGGTTACTGCTCACCTCCCAGGATGTAGAAATTTCGTGCATAATATGACATTCACAGAGATTATCCTGATTATACATTATTTGTGGAATCATGTATAATACATAACCTCCTCTACATTGATCATCAATTTTGCAAAATTAAGAAAAAATCGCATGCGCACATTGAAGCATCAATCACACATATCAACACAGTATATCACGGGGAAAGCATGCAGCTGAAAACCCCCAACTATCTATATATTATATTGATTGATAACATGTAACAATACATAGTACAATACTCCTCACAAGTACTCAGTACTATCTCCACCTGTTACACACAAACTAGCTCAGATCTGAATCAATCGCTAGCTCAAATCTCCTCTGCTGCTTGCCTACCTCCACTACGCAATCCTGCATAGAGAATGATGAGAATGGCTGATCCATTCATGTGTTTCCCTTGTGTATGACCACGCAATACTCATAATCATTACTCAATCCATGCATGTGCAAGATCTCATGCACAACTGATAGTCACAACTCACCCTTTCACTTACCTCTAACACTTGTCTCCACTGAACTGTCCATGCACTGAGTTAACTGATGTATTCTTTAGTTGCATTATGAGTTAATAATTAGTGAATTAATTAATAACTAATTCACACAACTCATCACTTATTCTATTGGCCAGTTAGATGAAATACAACTAGTTCAACTAAGTCAAACTGAACACAACTCCATTAACTGTTCATCTAACTCCACAGAACTCAACCACTTGAGTTCTAACTGAAGTCCTTCATGCAATAGCTCAGTCAACCCATAGGTAACTACATGATTCCTTCAGGAAGTTGCATGTGCCACATCTGTAGCTCCAACTGAAGTGCTCCAAGAGAATAGATAAAGTTTAGAGTCCAAATATTACTAAGGGCTAATAATATTTGACTGTTTCTATTTTTACCTGACAGTCTAAAAATAGACTCTGATCACACCATTGTGATCCAAAAAATAGAAGTCCATATATTTTTCCCAACATGACCAATCATCCATAAACAACATCCTGCAACTCATATACCATGATCCATATGTCTAAAAATAGACCTAGTCTAAAAATAGACTTTGCACCAAAACTTGCTTGCGGTACCACTTAGTGAAGGCGACTTCTTTCCACTAAGCTCCATCATCTTGTTGCATTCTCAACAAGCATTTCTTTTTGCACACTTTTCAACACTCCCTCTCAACAAGAAAGGCTTCCTCTCAAACCCGATCTTGTAACTCTGGAATGTTCTGGATTCAACACATCTGCCCAGTCCACTTTTCTCCAACAACACTTAGAACAAAAAAAAACACTCCCAACTGACCACTTTGTTCGGCTAGGAACATACTCTGATGCTAAAGTTCTACCTGTTGCTGACAAGTGCTCCCTCTCTGACATCTACGCTACTCCAACATCTTCATGCATCTTGCACCATTGCACACCTCTCTGTGCCACCTAGCACTGTGCAAAACACTTGTGCCTCTCGCATTGCTGCAACCTGCATGCTATGCGCTGTCTTGGGATTCCCTGCACTGTCGCTCTCTCTGTCGCTCCATCTGCATCTGTCTCTACCCAATCAGTCAGTTCTTGCTACTCCACATCGGGGCTCCTATAGCAAGGTCTCATCCAAGAGGTTGGGTACCTCAAGGATCGTGCCCCTCCTCTTTGGGACGATCACTCTATATCGCCCCACCTTCTACCTGGAGGTATGGCTGCATGTGATCCCTCAGCCCACCTGGCTTGAAGTTTCCCCCTACTAGAGGTCTCTGCATGAGTAGATGTCTCTACTCGATCTCCACTCAGCTTCCCCTGTTGTGGCTGCTCCACAACCTCCTGAAGCTGCTGCACCAATCGTGGCTCCTCCACAATTGTCTGAGACTTGTTCTGGCTCTGCATGTTGAGAGGTAATATACCCTCCCTCTCAACCACCAAGTCTCCATCAGTTGCCTTGCTGCTCAAGGCTTTGCATGCATCTTGAACCTTAAGAGCATACAGGTTCTTGCCCCGTGAACCAATCTGCTTCACCTGTCTAGTGATGATGTGTCTAAGGAAAACCTTTCCGTCTCTGAAGACTACATCATAGCCTCTGTCTTCCAGCATCGCGATTGACACCAAGTTTCTCTTCAGTCCTGGTACATACTTGACATCGGTCAAGGTAAGGTGAGCTCCATGCTCCCTCTGAAAAAATAACCATGCCTACACCTGAGACACTATACTTCTCATCATTACCCATCCCTATGAGTATCTGGAGATCTTTCTCCTCCAAAGTACTGAACAAACTTTTGTCACCGGTCATGTGGAAAGAAGCTCCACTGTCAAGAAACCAACCACTTCTCATCATGGATGAAACCATGCATGCGAAGAGTGTGAAATCCAACTCAAACTGTGAAGCAAGTGCCTCACCTTCAGATCCTTCCTCGGATCCCTTCTTGGACTTCTTCTTTGGGCAATTAGTAGCATAATGGCCCAACTCATGACAACGAAAGCATCTCACCTCGACTTGTCAACCTTCTTCCCATCATTGGAAGAACTGGATTCAGAAAGAGAAACCTTCTCCTTCCCCTTCTTCGCCTTACTCGCTAAGGCATAGTTCTCCTCATCATGCATAGATGAATAACTGTCTCTGGTGCTCCATCTGATCTCCTCCTGCATCAAATCCGACCATAGGCATTCCCAATTTGGTAGTTTCTCCCTTCCATTCACCAAGTCCCGGTAGCTATGCCAACTCTTAGGAAGGCCAAGGAGTGCTAGACTCACCATATCCTCATCATCGACAATCACCCCCACACTTCCCAGCTCATCCCGGCATTGGGTGAACTTCGTGAGATACTGGGGCATATTGTCTCCATTCTCACACCTAATGTTTATGAGTTTATCCTTGAGCGCCAACTTCCTTTGGTCACTCTTGCTTTGGAATAGATCTGTCAATGCTTTCCACATCAAGTATGGAGAAGCCTTTCCATGGAGACTAAACACAATGTGATCCCTCACACCCTCCAATAGAATCCGCCAACACTTTGCTGTCTTCTTTTGCCAATCCCCGACTTGAGCAGCATCAGTAGGTTTTGGGACATCCGCATCTATGAACTCCTTCAACCCATTGTCATCTAACACCGCCTCCATCCTGTCCTTCCATGCAATATAGTTCGAGTTGCCTTCAAGGGCATACTCCAATCACAATCCATTTAAAGACATTTCAACTTTGACACCAAGAAAACATTGCTGCAAATTCGAATTCCACCAACTCAAAACTCAACCGCTTCTAATCTAAAATTCGTGAGAACAAAGTATTTCTTGTACAGAGATCGACTGTATGGGCATTCACCAGATATCTCACCTTCCAAAAGAAGGATGAATCCAGAAGCTACATGGCCCAATTACAGACTCTGCCTGAAGAAATAAAATGCAAACACTTTCTGAATAATAGATCTGATGATCAACCTCGCACTGACATCATATAGAAATCTTTATAAAAATCAACCAACTCCGATACCATGTAGAAAATTCGTGAATAATATGACACTTATTCACAAAGATTATCATGATTATACACTATTGTGGAATCATGCATAATACATAACCTCATCCACATTGATCATCAATTTTGCAGAATTAGAAACAATCGCATGCGAACATAGAAGAATCAATCACACATATCAACACAGTATATCATGGGGAAAGCATCCAGCTAAAAACCCCAAACTATCTGTATATTATATTGATTGAGAACATGTAACAATACATAGTACAATACTCCTCACAAGTACTCAATACTATCTCCACCTGTTACACACAAACTAGCTCAGATTTGAATCAATCGCTGGCTCAAATCTCCTCTGCTGCTTGCCTGCCTCCACTACGCAATTCTGCATAGAGAATGATGAGAATGGCTGATCCATTCATGTGTTTCCCTTGTGTATGACCACGCAATACTCATAAGCATTACTCAATCCATGCATGTGCAAGATCTCATGCACAACTGATAGTCACAACTCACCCTTTCACTTACCTCTATCACTTGTCTCCACTGAACTGTCCATGCACTGAGTTAACTGATGTATTCTTCAGTTGCATTATGAGTTAATAATTAGTGAATTAATTAATAACTAATTCACACAACTCATCACTTATTCTATTGGCCAATTAGACTAAATACACCTAGTTCAACTAAGTCAAACTGAACATAACTCCATTAACTGCTCATCTAACTCCATAGAACTCAACCACTTTAATTCTAACTGAAGTCCTTCATGCAATAGCTCAGTCAACCCATAGGTAACCATGTGATTCCTTCAGGAAGTTGCATGTGCCACATCTGTAGCTCCAACTGAAGTGCTCCAAGAGAATAAGATAA
>APFE030877901.1:0-11894 GCA_000404065.3 Pinus taeda
TACATTTATACGGGGTCTTAGCTTCACCAGAATCAAAGTAGATCACTGTGTGTATTTTGATATGTTGCTGATTGGAAATAAAAAAGAATTATCTAGGATTTGAAGACTTAATTGTCCTCCAAATTTGACATGAAAGATCTTGGTTTTGCAAACTATATTTTGGTCATTGATATTAAACAAGATTGGGAAAAGAGGAAGCTATGGTTAAAACAAAGGAAGTATGTCAAGACAATACTGCAAAGGTTTAATATGTATAAGAGTAAACCAATCAAGGTTCCTATTCCTGTAGGTGTAAAGTTATCTATTGAACAATGTCCCAAGACACAAGAAGAGGAAGAGGACATGTCCCATGTTCCATAAGCAAGTGCAGTTGCTAGCTTGATGTATGTAATGGTCTATACTAGACCAAACATTGCACATGCAATGGGAGTATTGAGCAAGTTTATGTCAAAACCAGTTAAGGAGCATTGGACAACAGTGAAATAGGTTTTTAGGTATTTGCGTGGCACTAGTGATTATGGCTTGTTCTACCAAGGAAGACCAGGATTGGACAAAGTTTTGGACATTCGTGGCTTTGTTGATGCAGACTAGGCTAGAGATCTGGATCAAAGAAGATCTACAAGTGGGTATGTGTTCAACCTATTTGGAGGTGGAGTCAGTTGGATGAGTAAGAGATAGTTTGTAGTGGCACATTCAATTACAGAGGCAGAATACATGGAAGCCACTCATGCAAGCAAGGAAGTAGTTTGGTTGTAGAGATTGTGTTCAAGTATGGGTTTAGTACAATGAACTATAAGGATGGATCATGACATCCAAAGTGCAATTTTCTTGGCAAAGAACCCTACTTGTCATTCAAAGACAAAACACATTTTTATGTTTAGTATCACTTTGTAAGGGATATGGTTGAGGACAAAAGGTGTTGTTTGTAAAGGTGGACACTTTGAAGAATACTACAGATGCATTGACAAAGTCTATGAGTATTGAGAAGTTATCTTGGTGTAGAGAAACAATAAGTGATGTAGGGCTAGACCAATGACTAAGCTCTCCTATGGAAATAATACAACAAGGGGAGAATGTTGCATGTGTGTTATATTATTTCCATGAATAGCCCCAAGCATGAAGTTGAGGGTTAGAGGAGGGGTGGCTAGCCCCCTTCCATGGGGTCTGGGGCAGTGCCCTGGGAATTTTTTTTTGGACCCTATATTAGGTGGGCAGACCTACCTATGGTTTTGTGCATGGATTTCGCACATGGTTTTGGGCATGATGGTTTTTTGCCCATGGTATTTTGTATATTTGTTCAAGGGAACTAAGGTTATGTTCTAATCCAGGGTTAATGGATTTGGGTTTATGGATGCTTCAACATGTATATATATGTATATACATGTATATATGTATATAATTAAAAATCAATCTAGTAGTCTTGGTTTTGGGATGCAGGGAAAAATATCTGTGTATATTTGTTTTATGTTTTATGCTCTTGCCATTGTTTATTTTTTGTTTCTAAGAATTAGTTTGCAGGTAATTTCTGTACAAGCTTAAAACCTACAATGCCAATAATGAACCATTAGAAGCATAGAAGATTCTCCCCCTGAACCTGTGCCAAATTTCATCATCAATTATCATCACATTATATCTTTTTTTACCAATAAAAATGCACCAAAGAATCATATCAACAACAAGAATAGTATGTACCAACACCATTCCTAAGCAATATATGGGCATCATTAACAAACTGCAATAAATCAATATCAAAGCCAGAATGCCAATAATGAACTAATGGAAGCATATGAGAAGCTCCCCCTGAATCTATGCCACTCCTTTATCATTGCATAAGACTACACACAAATGTCATTAAAAAGTGATATACAACAATATAAAGTATATTTTGCATAAATAAGAGGGAAAATCCCCCTAAGGTCAAGCATATATTATCTCCTAATGAAATATAAACACTTTCCAACACTTGGGAGGATGAAATCACTTCTAAATAAAATAAATAACATTTAAAATAGATTAGAAGTGAAACTAGGGTTACAGGGGTTTCATTTTACCTTTCTTCTTCAAACCCTGGGCTTAGGGCTTGACAAATCCTCCAAGAATATGGTTGTAAATAATTTTAGATTTGAGAAGAGCTCCAAAAACCCTCCAAATAAAATGTTATTTGAATTTAAACCATATACAAGAGGGATGATTTGTGCTTGGGGTGTTAGATGATGTAAAATGGAAAAAACTCCCAAGACATCAACCTTAGAAGATGAATATTTTTTGGTATTTTTAACTTTTATATTTTTTTTTTCAAATTTTGTGGATTTTTGAACAATAGAAATAAATAAAAAGACAAGGACTTGAATTTTACAAAAAATGTTGTTGGTTGTTATATTTAGTGCTTATTTTTTGCTAGGTCCTATTCCCCTGAATGTAACAAAAACAAGAACTTTTATGGGGATAGAAGGATATTACACGATATTAATTCAAGGATTCTAAAAAAATGGGCACTTGATTACAACATTGAAAAATAAGGTAGTAAGGTTTCATTGAACATTAGAGTGCAAAGCTAGCTTTGAAAAATAAAAGCACCTTCTCACACATGCCCCTATCCTAAATATTGTGGACTTGGTATAAATATTTATTGGTTTCCACTAATGCTTGCAAGGAGGGACTCAATGGATTCCTTGTACAAGATTGACATGTGATCAACTATTAGTCTAAGAAATTAAATGAACATAAGAGGAATTATGAAATGCATGACTTTGAGCTTGCATCCATAGTGCATGCCTTGAAAATGTAGAGGAAATGCTTGCTTAGAAGGAGATTCATCTTAAATAAGGATCACAATAGTTGAATTATTTGTTTGATCAACCCCACTTGAATGCTAGGAAAGTTAGGTGGATGCAATTTATTAGCAAGTTAAATTTTGGTATTACACACATCAAGGGCAAATAAAATTGAGTGGTCAATGCATTCAATAGAAACATGCAAGTGATACACATGGAAACTATTAGTACAAGCGAGACAAACATTAAGAAAATAATAAGAGAAGTGCTACAGGAAGATGAGAACTTCTAGCATGTAAGTAAATTCTTGCAGCAAGAGCCCAATGAGCCTAATGGGCCAATGGAAAATAAAATATCAACTAACCGAAGATCGATTATTACTATACATACCCAATGTAGCTGACATAAAGAGGTTGATAATGGATTAGTTTCATAGAATACCATATGTAAATCACCCAGGATAGCAAAATATGATAACGACCACCAAAAAACTATATTATTGGCCAAGGATGAAGAGTGAATTTTTTGAATATATTGCTACATGTTTAGAATGCCAAAGGCTCAATGATTAGCTCAATTGGACGAGGTCATATTGCTAAAGCACCTCACCACTGGGAGCTCATCGAGTCAATTCTCCTCGACACCCTTAGGGTTAGGCTCTGATTACTCTAGTCGGCAGGATGTGATCCCTTCAGGTAGATTTGCCTGAATTTTCCTTGGGAAAAAGATTTGTTTAGAATGCCAACATGTCAAAGTTGAATACAAGCACCCAATAGGGTTATTGAAGCTAATACCAATTATAGAATGGAAGTGGGATGTCATATCAATGGGCTTCATCACTAGACTTTCAATAAACACCAAGCTGCATGGCACATACATGGTGGTGGTGGATAAGTTGAGAAAGGTAGCTCACTTTATACTTTTGAAGTCTACTTATAAGGCAATAGGTGTTTACCAGACTTTCATGAAAGAAAATTAATATTTCATGGCATCACCAAGAAGATCATATCTTATGGGGATGCAAAGTTTATATTGAATTTTTTGAAGGTCTTATTTATATTTTTTGATACCTATTTAGAATTTAGCACAACCTATCACCCTCAAACTGATCGACAAAGACAAAGGGTGAACAAAATATTGTAAGACATGCTCAATATGTATGTTATGAACCAACATAAGAGGTGGGTATACTTTTTTGTCTAGTATAATTTGCTTACAATAATGGCTATCAAGAGTTAATAAAGATGATCCCTTTCGAAACCTTGTGTGATAAGAAATGAAATATCCTAATAAGATGGGATAATTTAGTGGATAAAGCCACACTTGGGTTAGACATGTTAAAACAAATGGAACAATAAGTAATCAACATAAAGCATAAAATAAAGGTAGCTCAAGATCAATAGCAGAGTTATGCAAACCAAAATAGAATTCATAAGAAATTTTGTGTGGGAGAGAGTGTATATCTTCGGATTAGGCCAAATATAAGTTTCTTAAAATTGGGATCATGTGCCAAGTTAGCACTAAGATGATGTGGACCCTTCAAGATCTTGGAAAGATAGGGCTAATAGCATACAAAATTTTCTTACCTCCCATAGTGGAGACACATGATGTGTTTCATATATCCTTGTTTAAAATATATATACATTATTCTAATCATATTATTAATTGGGCTTCGATACATGTGAAACTCGAAGGAGAGTTCCAAAAAGAACCTTAGTGCATAGTCTATAGGAAGGATACCATGCTTTGGAATCAAGTCATCATGTAGGTCAAGGTGCAATGGAAGCACTTTGGAACAAAATGAAACAACATGGGAACTAGACAATGCCATGAAAAATAAATAATTGTTTTTGTTCTTTGTATAGATTCGGTTCTAGAGATAGTAGAACACATAGAATTGTGTTCCTTTAAAGGAGAGGGGATTGTAGTATCTCTTTCCTAATACCTTAGTTTTGTAAATTCAATTAAAGGATAGTAATGTTGAAGGGATACTGTGAATAGCTTATCATACATATTTGATGTAAATATCTTATTAATTAAATTAAAATTTGTTGAAGCTGAAGAGAAGGACCAACTTATACAGATTTTGATGTTTGTAATGAGAGTTTGCTTGAGGAATCTTGTAAGGGTGGTTGGGAATTTTCTTATATTTCCTAAAATTAATAATTCTAACCCCCAATATTTGAGTTGATCTACTTAAATTCCAAGAAATTATGAGAGAGATGGGTGAAGAGGTATTAGATTTCCCCAAGTGTGGGATAAGTACCATATGGTAGATTCGTGATTTACGTTGCAGCTCGAGGAGGGACCCCAAAGATCTCATACGATAGGAAACACTTGTGAGGGAAGCTAGCGGGGTGAGACAAATAAAAAATCTATTTTGTAGACTATCATCAAAGGGAGAGATGCTGTGAGTGTTAATATTGAACCCATTATGTGCACCAATGAATTGTGAACTTGTGTTTGAATATTGGATATAAATGTGATAGAGTGACTCAGAAAGAGGGAGACAGAAAAATCCTCTAGGTCACAATATCCCTGTGATGGATTCCATGCTTGAATCATGTTAGCTGAGGAAACTAACAAGGAAGCCCTCAAATTGTGTCTAATAGACCAAGAGGAACTCCACTATTTGTTTATATTGTGCATGAGAAGAATTAAAGAGAAGGAAAATTTCCCAAAGACCATAAAAAGTAGTGAAGGGGTTCCCTTTTGTGTTGTGTATGCTACAGTGGCCATACATTGTTGTGTGATCAGCCCACACTCAATTCTTGAAAAGTAGAATTCATGGTACCTTCAAGGCCTTCATATTCTATTCCCTGTGTTGAAAGCTTGTTAAATTTCCCTGAGGGAAGCATCCTTAGATATCAGATCCAACTTGGTGATGGCCAGCTATGATAAATATGCAGTGTAGGTGTACCTATAGTTGGGTGGAGAGTTTCAACCCCTCCTTTAGTTTCTGTAAATTCTAATTGAAACAAATAAGTGTAATATATCTTTCTCTCAATGAAATGTAATTACTTATTAACGTATCACACTTCTTGATGTGTTGGATAATTGTGTGCAATTGTAATGATAGGCTTAAAGCTATGGCATCAATTTGTTGCATATGTATGAACAGTGAACTACGTGCCTTACATAGCTTTCTTGAATGTTGATTATCTTCCCTTTTTATGAATGATATTTTGCATGCAAAGGTAACCTACTCATAGGTGATATATGATCATGATGTCTAATTTACACATGAACTAAGATGTTAATTGTGACTATAATAATTGGATGTGATTTCAATAGCTTAGACATCAAATTGATTTTTGTGGATGCTAAGATGGTGTAGAAAGATTTCTATGTGTTGAGAAACTAAGTGAAGTAGGATTAGGTTTGATTTCTCCGCCTTGATAACTAATTATGAATGAATAATGTCTTCTTATTAGTTCTTAAGTGTTATTCATCAAGTAATTAAATAAATGTTCAAAACATAATAGATCATAAAGAGATAAGGGACACCAAAAATTAGGCTCCAAGCCAAGGAAAAACCACACAAGGGGGAAAATCCAGCAATCCTTCTCTTATAGAATCAAATCAAAATGAGATATCTAAGACCTAAGACCAAAAATTCCACCAAAACATAAAGTCCAACCCTCCTCCAAGTCACCTCCAAGGATCAAAGTCAACACAAGTAAAAACGGGTCCAAATATGATATTCTTCCTAAAATTTTGGTCCTCTTCTGGTCAATGTCCTGAAATTCCAGGTGTGCACTAGAGGGGTCGAAAATATGTCTGTAGTTGCCTAAAAAACTCATTCTCGTTTATAGAAATTAGCCTCCACATGAGATATATTCTTTCTTCTTTAATTTGGCTCCTTTTCTCCTTTGTTAGTTAAAAAATGTTCTACTTTTATTGTGCTTGAGTGATTTGCTAATAGGCCAAAACATAATCTTTATCTATATAATATTAATATATATATATATATATATATAATATATATATATATATATATATATAAGTATAAATATATATAGGTATATATATTATATATATCTATTATATATATATATATATATATATCATTAATAATGGTATATGTATAAGTGTATATGTATACTGTATAAAATTTGTTATAGCGGTAGTTCTATCTATGAGGGTATATTATATGATATATTATACATACTATATTTATAATACTCAATTTAAGACCAAAAATTCCACCAAAACATAAAGTCCAACCCTCCTCCAAGTCACCTCCAAGGATCAAAGTCAACACAAGTAAAAACGGGTCCAAATATGATATTCTTCCTAAAATTTTGGTCCTCTTCTGGTCAATGTCCTGAAATTCTAGGTGTGCACTAGAGGGGTCGAAAATATGTTTGTAGTTGCCTAAAAAACTCATTCTCGTTTATAGAAATTAGCCTCCACATGAGATATATTCTTTCTTCTTTAATTTGGCTCCTTTTCTCCTTTGTTAGTTAAAAAATGTTCTACTTTTATTGTGCTTGAGTGATTTGCTAATAGGTCAAACTATCTTTTATCTATATATATATATTATGTTTATGTAGATCGTATATTGTATATGTTATGTATTATGTATGTATGTTATATGCTATATATATATATATATATATATTATATATATATATTATATATATAGATATATATATATTATATATATATCTATAAATATATATATACTATATATAGATTATTATATATATATATATTATATATAATATATATTATATATATATATATACTCAATTAGGTGGCTCTTAGAGGCCCAAGTCGACTTGTTTCCAAGGAGAGCCGACTTGTTCCCAAGGAGGGCCAACTTTGACCATTTTGGTGGACTTTGACTCAAACAAAATTAAATTTATCTTTCTTACGAATATCCAAATAGGACATGATTCAAGTACATTTTCCTTTGACTTATTGTAAATCCTTTTGCCTCTTTTTGACTCTATAAGCATGAAGAACATGATTTGACAAAAAATGAATATAATAAATACATCAATGATAGTTTTACATTACATTATGAAGATCGACACTAGTTACAATTTCAACACTCCCTCTTAACTAGGGAGGTAATCACAATGACACAACAAGATATTCTCAAGTTGAAATATTCATATACAAAAGGATACATATTGATAAGCATCAATGATGACATCATCATAGCCAACATTTTCAAAATACCAAGGCCTTGATAAGTATGCTCTATTTGTCCACTAGATCATAGCACAATGTTGGGAGGCATAAGTTTGGACACCATTGCCTCTCAAGGCACATACCCCATGCAAGTGTTCCTAAGGTATGACCTCATGGGACCATTTCCTAATCCAAGTAAAAGTAGTCCTTTAGACCATTCTTTACCACGTCCATGTATCCAACTTACGATGTTAATCCTAATCAATCATAATACATGACTCAAGAATGTACATCCCTAATTCTTATCCAATACACCATTATCCCTATTAGTGTTCATGCCCTAGACTTACTGATGTTAACCTTGGCCATAGTACATGACAAATAGAGAACACAGTGTCCAACTGCACTCCCTCTCAACCAAGGAGGAGATCCTCATTCCCTTTCAACTAGGGAGGAGATATCCACAAACCTAAGCTTGTCTCAAAATAGTCATCCTTTTCCATGAAAAGGGACTTCATCAATGCATCAACTACTTGTTCATCAATGGAGATATACTTATAGCTTCTTGGCTTCTATCTACATCATACTCTTGAATCATAAAGCACTTTGACCTTCCCAGTTCTCTGACAATATTCATGCATCTTTGATTAATATCATAATTGAATCTAACATGTCATCAAGTAATTCATCAAACACCTTATGGAGTCAAACTTTAGAACTGATTATACAAGGCTTCACATCGTATTTCACATCTCAGAGGAAATTTTCTTCATGCTCTTCCAAGAAATCATACCATCTTCCAATCATCAATAGCATCTCTATCAACATCCACCCAATCAATGTCTTCTAGCATCAAATATATCAAGGAACCAATCAGTTGTCGATATAATTATGTATCAACAATATCATAATTCTTCAACTTCTTGCTAAAGGGTATTTCCATAGAGTTGTCATCTATACTTTTGATTACAAAATTCTCTGGGTTTTCTATCGAGCTTCAAGTAGTATTGTATTCATCCAGGATCTAGCGACTCCCACTTTCTAGTTGATGTAGGCGAAATTTTTCTCTTTTATTAAGTCTTTCTTTCATGTTGCCATCTAATCAACTTCTTTGTTGCATACTTTAAACTACTTTCTCCTTCTTTATTTATGTCTATTAAGATTCAAAAAAATATTCGTGCTTTGCTATGGTTTTCCAATTCTTCCATTTGTCAATAAAGCTTAGATAGTTCTTGTTTTGACATGAATTTTATTAGAATACTATGAAAGAACAAAAATCAAAGTGCATGGATGAAATAGAAATAGTAGTATTCAAAGAAAGGAGATGTAGAGTACTTATCTTTATGGGGAAGGTCAACTCCCTCTTAAATTTGGACCTCTTTCACAAACCTTGTCTGCACATTAGCATGATGTTACTTCTATCATTTTCAAGAGATAAATATTATTCTTACAGTGGAAACAATTAGTTAGGGTTTTGTTCCTAAGGTTTTTGTTGAAATTTGATGACTAAAAAACATTTCCGGCAATCCCAACCTAGTTTTAATTTCACCTTATCACTCCCATTCAGTTAAATTCCCTTTCCCATAAACATACATTCAATATATAAAATTATGGGAATGAAATTTTCATACTAAAACACATGGGACTGTCAACACAAGCTGAAAATAAATATGGACATAACCAGACCAAAAACACACATAAAAATACACACATATTTTTGGTCAACTAAGACCCAAGAAAAACCCCTTCAATCTTCTCCAAGGAAAACTTGTTATAGAGCTCTTCAAATTTATTTATCTTTCAAGTTCAGGAAAAATACATTTGCAGGCAAAACAAAACAGTAAAATACAACTTATCCTTTCAACCCAAAACTCCTTGAAAACCGTGCCCACTTTACCTCGATTTCCATGTGCACTTATATTGTACGGATACAAGTGTACTTACTGTACTGTACGGACTCCGTATGGACTATACGATTTTTTTTTTTCCTTTCAAAAAAATTCTCTCGAACGGAGTACAACTCATGGCATTCAATGATGTTCGTATTGTACCTTATGTTATATTCTATGCCTTTATTTCCATGCCCATCTTTGCCTAGAAATCACTCCTTCAGCTTGTTGCAACAAATTTCTCCAACATAAATTTTTTCTAGCTCTCAACCTCCTTTCTCCAATCTGCTCATGAAGAATGAATGTAGTCTCTCTTTTCTTTTCCCCCTTTTGTTTCCCTAAATGACTTTTGGGAAACCTTAAGATCTGATGGCTCAGATTCATTTAGATCAATGGATGAGAATAAATGTGCATTTAATTCTCACTTTCTATTTTTTAACTTGCCCATTAAATAAAGTACCCACATTGTACTTTATCTCTAAAGTCACTTTTCACTTTATAATTTAACATTGACTTTACCACTTATAAAGTCACTTTCACTTTATAAAGTCACACTTAGGAAAATAATTATTTTGGACACTTTTCACTGGGTAGAGACTAACCCATGGGAAACCACTTGTCCAAGGTACATTAAAAATCAGCAGTTTTCTAATTCAAACCTTTTTTAGGGTTTACAAACCATATATTCTGCAAATTATTCAAGATTTGCTATTAAGAATTGAATATTCTACAAAGATACTAATGAGTTAGTTGCAAAAACCGTAGAGATGTTATTGGCAAGCCTTCTATGCATGAGATTTCATTCCTTGATCATAAAAACCTAGTCTTCAAAGAGAGACTTCAAATGTTATATCAATGATGTCAATATATTTATTCATATCCATTTATGACACATTACTATCTTTCGATAGGTCATTATATTGATATCTTAGCATTATAATATATATACACTATAGTTGATATTTGCAAAAATTATACATATCTCATTTTAACCTTACGAGTCCATCCTTGTAGTCTATCTATCACAAGGGTCCAGTGCAAAGATTATTTGACTTTATATCATATTCATTCATAGGTGCTTCACACCTTCAGTCATATGAGCCATAGAGATTTCTTTAAAGAGCTATGTTCATAGTAGCCTCAGAATTCTTGTTATGGTAGCCCACATAAATTCTTCAACTATACTTATTTTTGCAGACTTTGGACTTTAAATTTTATAAGTACCTTACATAGCATTTCTATGAGTTATTCATGTCATCACTTTTGCATTCTATATATTCTGATCCTTCATTATGTATAGAGATGTTGGCATTTCATCTCTGAAGTTTGTTTTCCAAGAGCTTATGTAGATTTTAAAGAGTTCATATTATTTAGGATCCTTAGATAAGTTCATATGAATTCCTTTGATCTTTGAATCATAGTTCTTCCTCAAATTTCACAAGGTTTCAGTCCTTTCCACACAGTTTTTGGTCCCTTCCATATATTATTTAGGTCCAACAAGGTGATCTTGTAAAAATGTCATGGGTCTATTCTTCATTGTAATAAGGTTAACATCAGATTACACTTTGCACTTGTCACAAGGATGATAATCCTTAGATACCAAAATTTTGTCCTTTGTATACATCCCTTAGGTCCTAAAGTGTCTCAGAGTTCATATATAATCATAGAAGGCATTGTTACATAAATGTATAAGAGATAGAGACACATATTGTCACAAAATTCACTAAGTTGTCATGGAGAATTTCACCATTTGATTGCTTAGAAAAATTTGGATATAGTTCGGTGTCATCATAGATGTCTTGAATTTCAGAGGTATGAGGCTACATTAATCTTCATTGTCCATAGTAAGTTTGGGTTCCTCAAAACAATGTTGCCACTAAACCAATTATTTAGATATATTTCGTACTATTCTTCAAGCCTTAGGAATGTATTTCACATTGTTTCAAGCTTTAGAAATGTGACTCGCGTTGTTTCATGTTTTAGGGACATAATTCGCATAGTTGATTTCTCTATATTGATAATTACTTGTGAATGATTAATGTATTCCTATTACATCTTAGTCAAGAAATTATGTCGGAGAGAGAGAGAG